>JABBOT010000024.1:1827974-1897219 GCA_016165875.1 Acanthopleura granulata | reverse complement strand
TTTAGTGTTTTAAAAGAAATGTGGATTTACCGCTTAAGAAAATAGCCTACCCTGAAATGCTGGATGAAATATTTTTTGATAGCAATCATGGGTGCTTTGAAGAGTTTTACTTATCAGAATCGTAATTAATACTAACTTTTACATTGCATTAAATAGGATTAGTGTTATTGCCTGTATAGTTCTGTTTTGAAGTTTTATACCTGGCACTTTAAAAAATACCATCTAATACTCTCTCAAAGGTTCAGAATAAGGTTGTAGGAATAAGAACCTGTTCCCCTAAATGATGTAAAATTTTGCCCTGAAAGTATATTTTTGAGGCAATTTAATGTTAATTTATTAATGGTAGTACGAAAACCTACATTTATCCAGTAGAATATCACCTTACTCTCTAAAAAAACCCTTGAAACATCTTTCTAAGCCAAAAAAAAAAAAAAAACACTCAGACTCGGGAAAGATGAGCAATTTGATCCTGGACAAAATGGTAGGCCGTTTAGGGTAAATATTGCAATAAAATGACTTTATGTATACATGTATATATTTATATATATATATATCATGCATGAAACTGAAGTGAAAAAAAAAGATTAAAAAAGTAAAAAATATATATAGAAAAAAGATGCAATGTTGTATTATGATGGGCCTAATTTGTACGTATCTCTTGCCTCTTGATAGGTTGAAAGAGAATTTCAAGTCCAACTTGTATAAGGTATATATGAATTGAAAACTAATCAGAATCGGAATCTACCCAAATTGCATTAGATTTGCATAGTAAAAAAATTTAATTAAAATAGGGGTTCATTACAAGTGTTTGTCTCCAGTGCATTTTTGAATTGAGTTTTTGATTTTTTTTTTTTTTTTTGACAAATTCATTAAGGTATGTAATTGAATGTTGTCCTGTATACTGCCTGGATTATTTAATGTATTTTTTTAAAATCCAGGTATCAGCGTTTCGAGGTTTAATGGATTTCGCTGCGGGGAATTTTTATGCTCTGCACATACATTAGAGCTTAGGTGTATTTTGTAGAGCTTCGTAAAAGGCCGACCTGGCAGATTGGTGGCGAATACTTAAAGCCTTGGGGCTCCATCCTGTTCCCATTACAGTATGTCACATGACACTGTGGGAGGCAAGGAATTGTTTCCGAGGACGACCAGTTCCGCCAAAGACCGGAGGAGCTGTGCGTTTGTGTCCGTGGCTGGAGACTGGCCCATCCACGTGAGCTGAACACACATGGATGACATCACATGATCGGCTCGTGGCGGCAAATAGGTCCGATCCAATAATGTTGCAAATTGCACGCCTGCATGGGCGTTGGTGAGGATGTTTCCTTTACTCTTGTAACATGCCAGAATGATAAGTATGCAAGACTCCAAGGTAGGCTAATTGAGAAAAACTAAATTACCAAAGTAAAAACGGTTGTGGGTGTTACATGACGATATACGGTGTCTCCAGGAATTGATATCTTTCCTAAAGCTCTTTGTGCGACAATTAGGCATGTTGAAAGTCCCCAGTAAAGTACTGCACAGCCCACAGACATGACACACGTGACATTTTTCCATAAGATTACTATAATCTGAGTGTTCGATCATCTTATAAAAATCTCAGTACTTTTATTTTTTTGATTTTTTTTTCATACAGTTAAATTGGCGATATTGGGGATGTTTGTTTTTTTTGTTATGTTGCAGGAAGTGTAGGTTGGTTTGGACTGTTAATTTTATTTGTTTTTTTTCTGTCGGATGTGGAAGTTATAAACTTTTAGCGTATTGCGGTTGCAATGGTCATTAAATGTAATTATTTAAATCAATTTTAGTCCACAAGCTCATGTGAAATAAAGCTCATTAGATTACATTCGAGCAAATCTGTATCATTTTTTAACGTTTGATGTACGGATTTCATCCTGCTGCTTATTTTAGAAACTCTTAACCATTTGGAAAAAAATTTTGTATCCAGCATTGCTAAAAATACATGTGTATGTTGACAGTATTTTGTCGAAGTATGTTTTTTGTGTCTGTTTTTTTTTTTTGTTACGTTGTTATAGTGATACAAAGGCATGGTGTTTGAGTGGCAACGTTGGAGTTACCTCTCTTTGTTGTTCGCAATTGCCTCTTCACATCAAGGCAGCACCAGAGTGTATGTTGAATTTAAATTATTCTCACATCATTTTAAAATACAGATTATATTGAATAATGGAGGTTGTTTATGATGTATTTATTTAATCAATACTGTTCGTGTACATTTGAGAAATTTTCATTTTTGCAACACGAGTCTGGTTTATGGGTGGCGGAAGTCAAAATGTCCACGGAGACCTCCACACTTTGCTAGGTACCTGCCAAACTTTCTGATTGAAAGCTGCAGCCAAACCAGTGACTGGTGGAATTAAACATCTGACATCAAGAATCAAGCCTGACAGTGCAGAAATCCAGCGATTTACCCATCTTCACTTGGAGTTCATGAGGTTGCTGACAGTTTCAGGCATATCACAAATGCATCTACTGGTGGAAGGCACAGTCAAATGTCAGTATAATTATAATGCTGCCTCACTGAAATGCTATGCCTAACACACCAGGCATGACACGTACCCCACCCAGATATAACAGGTGGGGTGCGAGTGTAAAAGGTGGAGGATTCATTCTGTGGGATTTGAACTTGGGATCCATGCAGCCACAGTTCAGCACTCTACTGACTGAACTAAAGGGAAATTCCCACTAGCAATACTGCTAATATAAGCACTGGAATGCTGCTCCCATTACACTAGTATTGGTAGTGCCAGCTTCACTTCACAGCCTAAACAAATTTTATGTTTTGCTGATCAAGATATTTGAGAAATTATTCCATGTAAATAAAGTCTTGTGGAATTGTGTGTACAGTTAAGTGTTATGATGGCAAATCTGTTCTGAAAGGTTTTTAATGGCATTTTTTGTAGTGAGTTCTTGGAGTCAGTTTAAAGTGACGCATTTTAAAAAAAAAAAATTCCATGAAATGGAAAGAAGTGGGCAATGTAGAATTTCTTGCCACAGTTTGAAAATCTCAGCAGAACCTCCACGGAATCAGTTTAAGCTCGAAACATATTGTGTATCAATTAAAGATTACCCGCCCTGGTTTATTTACCTTTATTTGTCGTACTCCTATTTTTCCCGTTAGCTTTCACCTTTTTCTTGTCAGAATTAAACGGTCAAAATCATTTTCTTGGTATTATCAGAGGTATGCATGTAATCATGCTTTCAACAAACATAAACAGTCTTTGTTGATGTTGTCAGGGTATGTTTAGGTGATAAAGTTTTATGCTCAAATTAAGAGCTGCCTGTGATTGCCTAAAAAGTCATTAGAAGTTATGAGCTATTTCGGAGGACCTTTGGCTTCTGCTGTATGAAGATAGTAATGACTTTATTTCTTTCATACTTTGCGGCCACTTTTCATATATTAACTCAACATTCTGTTGACCTTCAGTAACTGTTTTTTGAAGAAAAAAAACCCAACAACAACATTCATACAGCCGATCTTGGACATGTAATATTAAAATTAATTAAGGTTCTATAAATGGGCTGGTTTCTGTAGGAGCTTGTCTACTGGAAATGTCTTAAACCACTTGGCTGATCTTAATCAATCTTTGAAGCAGTCATGAGGCCAATTTTCTGACCATCATCAGGATTTTCAGGGAATGTCTGTGGACTGTCGTTTGATTTCTGATCTATAATTATAGGAAATTAGATCTGTGTGGTTTTTCAAGGTCATTGCCCGAACCTGATACGCATGAACTAAACATGTTTTACCCCTTTTCAACAACAACAACAGAAAACGCCATACATTTCAGACGGAAAAAAAGAAAGATTAACAAATCTCCTCAAACATGCTTTTGAGGCTGTTACCATAAAGGTTTCAGTGGAAAAATATTTTTTGTGTTTTGCGTGACGACGTTTGTTATTTTACCAGGAACTCGGGTAAGAAGGTTAAAGTACTAATGTTATCAGCCGGTGTGTTTGTTTGTTCCTGGTATTCAGAGACAGATATTACATTTGGGGGAGGGGTTGAGGGGGGGTTGAGGGGAGATGCTATGGCAAGTCCATTCAGTTATTGGAAGAAAGATAAGAAAATCTAGGTTAAACAAAATCCCGTCTTTGAATATCTCAGGAGAATGCGTGATGTATTTTTTTCTGTCGTCAAACGAACACATTTCATCTTTTACTGAACAAATTGAAAGAAAATCTGATAGCTACAATTCCATCGGCGCCCTTGATTTGTCTATTTCACGCACTTGTCTTGTTTTCTGTCTGACATTTCCATGTCTGCCATTGATTTTTGGCTGACGTCAGCAAACGGGGCAAAATCCCTACTGACCGGAATGTATTACAAAACCAAAGGCCACATTTATGTGATTGGTTCTTTCAGCTTTTGTTATAGTTGTCTTTCACTGAATCTTCGTTGTTTTACCAAGAATTATTCCAAGTAAAATATCATATGCGTTCTTTAGTTTGTTATGTGCAAGAAAGAACTGAAGGCTCAGCTTGTTACGTCAAATCTGAAGTGCTACTCTGCATCATGCATATCTCTAGAGATACATGGAACCTTAAAGTGTAAAATTACCAAAAGAAATTCGATCAATTAAAAGCTTTTGGGAGGGTATAAAATTCCACCAACCTGTGTAGAATCTACGATGGCATGTTTGGACTACTTTCATAAGTGCTGGAGTGCATTGATATATATACACTTAAAAATATAATCTAAGAATTTATATATCCAAAGGTGCAAACAAAGGTACAAAATTCATTAAGTCTTGCTGTATTTAATTATCAGGGATGTTCTTTGGACATACTTCCAAGTTATTGTAGATTTAAATTATTCTCTTGTGAATACTTGGGAACAAGCTATCAGGATTAACAGTTATTCTGTTGAGAATACATGAAGACCAGTTAGCGAGATTGACAATTTTTCTGTTGTGAATACATGAGGATCAGTTAGCAAGATTGACAATTATTCTCTTCTGAATACATGAGGATCATTTAGTGGAATTGACAATTATTCTGTTGTGAATACATGAGGACCAGTTAGCAGGATTAACAATTATTCTGTTGTGAATACATGAGGACTAATAGGCAGTATTGATAATTATATTCTGTTGTAAACACATTAGGACCAGTTAGCACACAAACATGATAAATCGTTATTGCAAATTAAGAATGAACAATAGATTTTAGACATGCAACTTGTTTGACGTGATAATTATGTAGGTGGAAAGTTTTTCCTTTAATTTGCAATGTGGAAAGCCTGCATGCAACACACAGTACGACTAGCACACTATTACATTCGCATGGGTTTTACAATAGGATATAGATGGAATCCTTGAGCAGTGGTGTACATGCAGGTCGCATTTTGCGTTTCATGTCACTGAGTCATCACCTGGATCCAGAGCAGGTCACTTTTGCATTATTCAAGACAACTGTAGCCTATTGCCCAGGGCCATCCGGACAAGACACATTTTATATAAAAGGAACTTCTTCCTCAGCGATTAATTTGGTGCATAAATTTGACCCAGTTATAGTTAAAACGAAGCCCTTGAGTCTTGCCCAGCACTCAGACATTAATGGCTCGGCTTGGCATATTCTCTAAGAGTATTGACTGCTTGGGGCGTTCTGAGTTGAGCCGAAGGTTTGAAACCTTGTCTGCGCTGGATCCCCTGCATTCCCATGGCGTGAGGCAGTGCTAAGCGTGGAACCGGCCTGATGTAACTGTGTCCATCTCCATGGGGAAGGGGGCAAAGGGGGTGGGGTGTCGTAGAGGAATGGCTGGATATCATGCCAGCTGGCTGTAGCTAGACATCTCCTGGTTATCCAGGCACCCGCTGGATTTATCATGTGCCTCAATCACTTGACCAGTGCATGCATACCTACAGAAATACACTGACCGTCTCGAATTATTTCAGGATGACCAGTTCAGTATGTAGACTGAGGCTAATTCAATACCCAGTTGGGTAATATGAAATCCATGTAGCCCCAAGCAGCCCTACATATTCTCACACGTCTTTATTAATGCACTGGAGTCCATAATGCACCAGTTAAGGAACATGTTTGCTATAATTAAGCCTGAAGTGCAAAGATGCTCCGAAGGCTCAAAGGCTCTCATCTAGATCAAATGGGCGGATATTATAGGCTCTATAGTGTCCTTACCCCCTTAGGCTGTCTTTTGAGTCATATTAAGGTAATCAGTTGACCTCAGTCTGTGACATACTGAACTAGTCATCCTGAAATATGTCTTCTTAATTAAACCTAAATGACCTAGAAGTTCGTCCATTTTTTTGCCAAGTTAATCCTTTTTCATGGTTCCGAGAGTTCTGCTGATTTTAGATATGTGTTTTGAGGTTTGTTCAGAAGGTAGGGTGGTACCCGACTGGAAGAATGGAAGTGTCAAGACCAAAAGCAATATTTTATGATCTTTTTTTTTTTTTTTTTCGCCTCTAAAGATGCCCTTTCATGGATGAAGATTTAGGTCATAGCAGTAACTAGCTAGTGCAGAAGTATCAGTTGCCTTCTGCATATCCTAGCTTATAACCAGTAGTGTCTTTGTGAGATATATAGGTCAGAAAGAAATGCCAGTAATGTATACTCAAGCTGTGAATGACGCAGCGCTTATTTGTGACATCAGTGTCAAACTTATGTGTACATAGAGAATATTTGGAATGCAGTCATGTGTCGACCGCTCTGTGTTGGGTTCTCATGAAGCTAATCGCACATCACTCACCTTGCAGGTGTGAAGTTGATGAAATATTGAGTGGTTTATATTGTATTTTGTATCAATGTTGTATTTCATAATTTATTGAAAGTGAAAAAATCTTGTTGTCTTCTGTATCTAGCAAACTGCCTGGGAATCAGAAGCGAAAATCTTTCTACATTTCCAGATTGCTTAATTAAGTACTTTTTAGCCAATTAATCGATGATGGAAAGGTTGGACAACTAGGTCTTTGGTGTCTTGATGCGTTCAGTTTGGGACATATTATAGATAACGCCCGTTGATTTTTAAAAACTGTGTTCACATTTAACATGTGAAGAATTTATTTTGAATACATACTGAATGAAAAAATCTTGATGTCTCTGTTGCTCTAATTTTGCCCAGTGAAATAACACTGCTTTCAGAATGGCATCAGTGTATAGAAAATGGAAGTGAAGAAATGATACCACCACTAAATCCTACATGAGTGGAATTGATTAGCGTCTGAGTCATAAGATGGTGGGTTTCTGTAGATAACAAAATGTGAGTACCAAGATTTTTATCTCTGCAGCCACTCAAAAATAGGGGAATTTCCCTGTGTGCACTTTGGTATATTTACTCTTAGTGCCATAGATTTCTTCATCTTTCTATTCATTCATAAGCCTTCGTCATTCACCGTGTGCGTTGACGTCATGTCGTCCTCATGTGAGGAGGGGATTAAAACATGATAACGATGCTGTGTTTTCTTTACTCTGCGAATTATAGATGGGCATAAGCCTTGAGTCGTCCAGTGTATTTATTTTTTATCGATTTAGCAGAATCTCTGACGATCATAGAGCATGTTCTGTATGTGTATGTCCATCTTTGTTTTTAATTGGTCGCTGAATTTCTTTGCACTCGTAACTCCAATTAGTATGCCATATGACATACATGTGGCTATAATCAGCCTGTAAGTATTTGATTGGTCGCTGAATTTCATTACACCCGTGACTCCAGCTTGTATTCCTTATGATCAACATGCATGTAATTGCCATGGTCGCTAAATTTCTTTGGACTGGTACAAAAACTCCACTTTATAAGCATGTCACGACATTATAACTTATGCCATGATGAACATTCTTGTAGGACAAGGACAAGAATTGCAGACTAGATTTTGCTATCTCTGACCTGTAATGTCTTGCTGGATATCCAGTTATGATTATCTCTGTAATGTGATACATCACCTGTCCATGTAAGACCAGAATTGCACCTGGTCCATGGGTAATGAAGCTTTCTGTCTCAGGTGTATACGTTTGCTCGTTGATGACAGACGAGCTTAGAAATTAAGCTTGACATACAGGAGAGCTCAGGACAGTCAATTCAACTCGATTCCACTGGTTGTGTGGAGTTGTTGCTTATCTCTGAATGACAACTGAAATTGACAGGTAACACATGACGAACGGGATACAACTCTGGTTGAGTTATTATAGCTATTGTGCGTATGCAAGCGCTTAAGACTTGACAAAATAGTCGAGTTGAATTGGGTCTTAAGCTCTTGTGTATGCTGAGCTTAAAGATTCCTCTGACTTAAGTCTTTTGTGGATTTAGGTATATGTAATAAAAAATAAAATAAAAAAAAAAAACCAAACAGACAGGCCTTGCCAGATATTAGTCTGTCCTGTTAAGGACATTCTGTAGCATCTTTTCAAAATTGGGCAGAACCAGATGTATTGAGAATGTATGACGATGTATGACATCACTGGGGTAGACGTGGCAATGAGCAGTTTATACGATGTCCGTTTCCTCCACCCACAATGTTTATGATGTCTGTTTCCTTCAGCCATGATGTTTCATGATGTCTGTTTCCTCCACCCACAATGTTCATGATGTCCGTTTCCTTCAGCCATGATGTTTTATGATGTCTGTTTCCTCCACCCACAATGTTTATGATGTCCGTTTCCTTCAGCCATGATGTTTTATGATGTCTGTTTCCTCCACCCACAATGTTTATGATGTCTGTTTCCTCCACCTACAGGGTTTATGATGTCCGTTTCCTCCACACACAATGTCCATTTCCTCCACCCACAATGTTTATGTCAGTTTCCTCCACCCACAACGTTTATGATGTCTGTTTCCTTCAGCCATGATGTTTCATGATGTCTGTTTCCTCCACCCACAATATTCATGATGTCCGTTTCCTTCAGCCATGATGTTTTATGATGTCTGTTTCCTCCACCCACAATGTTTATGATGTCCGTTTCCTTCAGCCATGATGTTTTATGATGTCTGTTTCCTCCACCCACAATGTTTATTATGTCTGTTTCCTCCACCCACAATGTTTATGATGTCCGTTTCCTTCAGCCATGATGTTTTATGATGTCAGTTTCCTCCACCCACAATGTTTATGATGTCCGTTTCCTTCAGCCATGATGTTTTATGATGTCTGTTTCCTCCACCCACAATGTTCATGATGTCCGTTTCCTCCACCTACAGGGTTTATGATGTCCGTTTCCTCCACACACAACGTCCATTTCCTCCACCCACAATGTTTATGTCAGTTTCCTCCACCCACAACGTTTATGATGTCATTTCCCTCCGCTCACAACGTTTGATGTCCCTTTTCCCAACTGCAATGTCTATGTCTGTTTCCTCCACCTACAACATTTATGATGCCATTTCCTCCACCCACAACGTTTAAGGTCCGTTTCCTCCACCCACAAAACTCCTACCATATAAGGGAAAAAATAATGAAATAAATACATTACTTGAATTGTCATTTATGACTAGATCATATTGAAATACTGAATATTTTGTAACTCTATTATTGCTGACTAAAGACATACACATATATCAACTCTTCCATGAATGAAAACAGCCAGCCAGCAGCTTGTCATTGCTCTGTGTGGTCAGCAGTGGGTTTCCCCCCGCGCTGTACCCAGTTTCCACCCCCCATTATGCTTGTCACTGTCGTATAAGTGAAAATATTCTTGAGTACAGCATGAAACCCCAATGAAATAAATAAATAAATGAAAATGGAATTATTGTAATTTAGCAAATTTAATCAAGGCCTTCATTTGTGGTTTGTTTGACTTGTGAAATTTAAACCCTGAATGCAGTTAATGAAACGGTTAATGACAGATGGGAGACTGCCAGATTTGCCAGTGGAGAGAATGGACTATCAGGTTTTGATTTCTTGCCTGTGTAGGTATGAATTATATATACATACTTGATTGGTGTTTCACACCATACTAAAGAATGTGCCGAGCATTACAGTGGGAGGATATTATATATATATATATATATGGGTTATCATGGTTATATATGTAGCTCTTAATGGGGATAATATTGGGTGATATTGTCAACACAGCTGCGATCCTCAGGCAATACAAGCATGTGGAGACACTCCAAGGCAAAACCTACTCCAAGGCAAAACCTAATTTAGGCAAAGGCTGACTGACGTCATAAGCCAATTTCCCCAGAATTGACAGAAAGTGCCTAAAACAGCTATATGTAGTAACAGAACATGCCTCCAAAAGGGCATCAGGGAACAAAGTTAGTTATAACGAGGGATTTTCGACTTTTTCCGCCTCCCATTTGTATCGGCTTTAGTTGCCATTTTTAGCTTTGCCCTGATCACAAAGAGCTCTCCTTGTCATGGAGTTTAAATATCACCTGCAAAATTGTGTCTTTATGGCACCCTAATGTTCTCCCAGTTATCGCGTTTGGCAATATCGCCTTTGGTGTCACTGCTAATGAGGGTTACAGAACGAGATGACTCCGTCAATATGCCCACGCAGGTCGTGCCTCTGGTGTTTGGGTTGGAATGCTGTTTCTTGTATAAATGAGAAAAACAAAAGAAAAAACCTGTTTGTGCATCTGGATATGTGGACAAACATGTGGCACAACCAGTTGTATAACACCCCCTACACATGGAATGATCATTCTGGGACAGACAGGACTGGAATAACTGTATTTCACATGAAGTTTGGCCTGGAATAACTGTATTTCACATGAAGTTTAACTGTATTTCACATGAAGTTTGGCCTGAAATAACTGTATTTCACATGAAGTTTGGCCCGAAATAACTGTATTTCACATGAAGTTTGGCCTGGAAAAATGCACTTTCAGAAACACAAATATTGTAGGCAATTCAGCTATACTTTTGATGCAATTACATTTGAGGTTTCTGCTAATGAATCAGTCAAACTTTGTAAAAAAAAGTACTCTTTAGAGGTGCTATCAGTTGGATGAATCAGTGAGAATCAAGGTAAGTAAAATATTGATTACTCGAAAAAAAGCAGTTTACAGGTGAAAAACAATCAGACAATAACAGTCTAGCAATAATACTGAACTGCACCTTCTCATCTAATAATAATGAATCTATAATATATATATAATGTCCATTTTCAGGACAATGCTAATTATTCAAAGTATCTCATATTTTACATGCAACAGAAAGTTAAGTTTAGAACGTTAATGTTTGAATTACAAGACCAGAAAGTCAGTTTTTGAATTATAAGGTAAGTAAACAGTTTGACCATGAGTTCTACATTCCCATTTGTTGTTTAGATTCAAAATGTTTCAGATTTTCTTGAAAATTTACCAAAATGTCCAGATTAATATTGCAGACATTCCATAGTCTGGTGTTTTTTTTTTCACGTATAAATACATTGTTCACAGTCAAACAGTATGAAATGAATGTGGATTTTTCAAAGGGATCACCATTCTAACAGTGGTCAATTTTGTCCCATAGTACTTCATTATGTTAGGTAAAATTATATTTTTCTTTTGCCATCCATACTCAGGTTTACTCTTATGGAGAGATCCCACACACCCAACGTTCCACCAAACCTTCTCATGACAACATCACTTTTCATTCCATTCCTGGTAAAAGCCATTTTGACATCATGACGTGACACAGAAACTGAACGTTCGTAACCATTGTCCTGGGACATCTGGTTGACCTACTCATTTCTGCTTGTAACAGTGTTCATTTTGACTGGTCAAATGCATGTTCTCGATTTTACATTTTGAAAAGGTCTATTAACATGGTCACAGATGGGTCTCGTCAACAAGAGTAACTTGCCAAATAAAGGACTGATCAGGTTTATAAACCCAGGACACTCTGGATTCCTTAACTCAAAAAACATTCAATCAGGTTCGATGTCACGCTTACCCAAGGTAGGCTACCAGTGTATTGTATGAACACCTGTAACCCTGCAGCCAGGTGGGGGATGGACTTTAACGACCATGTTTTTTCTCTTGATGTATCATCCCCTCACCCACGTTTCATGAGTTTTGATAGACAAAGGTGGGGCAGCAAAAAGCGCATCTGACAACATCATTGCGACGCTCTGGCCTACGTCACTCCGTTATAGCATTAAGCCAATTGCGGTAGTGACCTTCTTGTGCGAAAGACATTAGAAGTTTGTTCCTTAATCTCTCACCCTGCCCTTAAGCCTGGCAATATCGGCCTCTCCTCGTAACAAAAGTATATGTTGTCAAGGCGACTTAAGGTTTGCGGCGTGGCTGGTCAGCTGACGCAGAGATCAGTATGGATTATCTGGGTGGATGTGGCAGACAGATGCTGCAGATGCGACCGAAGAAAACAGCAAAGGTGATGCCAGAAGTGTTGTGGTCCACACACTGTTTGGTACATGTTTGTGCTGTGATCAAGGACAAAGTGTTTAATTGACAGGTAACATGCTTAAGATCAGGTGTCTGGGAATGACGTAACACCAGAGAAGGATCGATGTTGTTTCGATGGATGAAATATGTTGCCATTTTCTGACCATGAAATGTCACCCAGTTGTTAACTAAAATTTGGCTCTGTATAATAGTTTTGTATGGATACCTAGGCGTAGCCTTGGAAACTGACATTCATATACCAGCCATCAACCAAATTAATATTTCGGGTCAGTAATCTCAAGATCAGTTTCCATAACGACAAATAGCCTAAGGAAATTAGAAAGTATATAAAATAAACAACTAGGACAGATTCATGGAAAGAGTCAACAGTTTTCAGTGATGAGGAAAGGACACAATGAATGTTCTAGGCAGATGAAAGACCTGCAATGAAAGCTTATCGTTGTACTACTCCATCAACCAAGACTGATTCCTCGTTAAGAAGGAAAAACAATGCATTATTATCAAGCCAGGTAGTAAAATAGCCAGAAATGTCTGAATAGATACACCCCTTATAGAGTTGTCTTAAGTTTGCAGTAGGCCTATGGCCAGTAGAATAAGACAATGAAAATCCTGGATGGTGTCTTAATTCATAAATTTCTGAAATTTTCAAGATTTCAGAGAGAGCTGGTCCAGTAAGCCGCACCCAATGTTTAGCTGGGGTTTCCCCTCTGCCGCTGTTTCCCCAAGTCTAATAGTCACACTGAACGGTCTGTGATTTTTGTGTAGGTTTGCATGAAGGTCACTGGAGAACACTTGTGTGACATGAACATGCGGATAAGTTCACTGTAATGTACACTCGCCTATTAAATGTTGCAGGTTTACTCCACATATTCTGGCTGGCAGTCAGTGTATAATTGATATAATCTTGAGTATGGATTGAGTTCACCAACAAATCAGTGAATTTATATCACCTGGCACATGTATTCTTTTTCATATGCCGTAGCAAGTCTACGGTATAGGAATATTTGCATTTGTCAAAACAGCATGGGAAGATTTCACACTCCCTACAAGTCAGTTGCACATGTGGAAATATTTCACATTTTGTAGTTTTCGAACATCATCTAATTTACGGTAAATCTCATAAGTAAAGTGGACTGGATGTCTCAGCAGAAGAAAAAAAGACCTCTCCCGTGGTATTTGTGTTGAAGGGATTGAGTTCTTTGATCTTTATTCACAATTAATTTGTTTATCGAATCTCGTGTGCCATCATCTTACCATTAGCTGAAGATAAGAACGAAAGTCACAGAGATGTGTAGAAATCATTAGACGAGCACTCGCTGACCCGCACTCATTGACTGTAAGTCCCGTCACTCTAAAGATCCTTGAATCGAAATCCTGCTAGAAGACTTCCCGTAAAAACCTGTGAGTGATCGTTTCCAAAAGGAGTAACAGGGTTTAAATAAACTTATTTCTGATCGGTAATCCTGTGCCGAGTGCATCTTTGAGAGACGAAAAACATCATCGAACTTGACTTAGGCTCATTCTTTAAACGGCACAGATCAAAATCAATGTATTTGCTGGAGGTAATAGAGTCTGGTTCTTCATGCATTGTGAAATCACACGTGGCAGTGTAACTAACACCATAAACCTTCCACTCTGGGGGTTAATTAAGACTGGCCTTTGTCCGCCCATCTTCCTCTCAGACCAGGCATCCCCTGGGTCATTCAGTTTAATCTGTGCACCAGCAACTGACCACATATCTCAGGAGTTGGTTACAAACACTGTATTCGACCTGAAATTTCATCCACCACAAGTTACAAGTACTGCAAGTTACTCATTTTGGCTGATTTTGAAGATATCCTATGGAGCTTTGTTTGAAAGGTGTTTTCGAGGTCGTTCGAATTCAAAATCAAATTATTTTTAAAAAATGTGCTTTTGTGGATCGGGGAATTTGGGGGCTAGTATTGTCGATAGTCCATTTTACACTCATTTACCCTAGTTACTGGCCAAGTGATTCAAACAGTTCTGGCAACATACCAGTAAGGTTATTGCAGGCTTTATTATGGTTTTATGAACAAAGCTGGTCAGTTTTAATTGTCACGTTATTGATAGGGTGCATTGACTTCCTGGGGTGTAAGTGGTAGCTCTTTCTCAACACATAGAAAAATAACCTTACCAATATTTTTCAGAGTTGAGGGAAATATTTTTGAAAACGGCTTTTACATTAGAAACAATGCCTTGCTGAAAGTTTGCGTGATTGTGGCCAGGGACCAGTTGGCTGCTGTGATTTCTTTTAATTGATTTGTTTGGTGTTTTACATCAGACTGAAGAAAATTTCACTCAACTGCTGTGAGATCGGCAACACTTAGGCCAAGGGGCCTGTCAGTGCCCCATCTTTCCCTACCCTGGCACCCCATCTCGCCTTATCCCTCCCCACCCCACACCCATCAATCTATGAAATGTAGCTGTGTGCAGAATCAGTTAAACAGGACACTTATTTAAAAGCTTGTGTACATTTAGTAGCATTTTGGTTTATTATGCAATTTTTGTTATTAGATGTATACATTTTCATACCAGACAGACATTAATTAACATATATAAATGACTATGAAAACATAGACATATTAAGGCACATGATGGAACTTGGTGGGAGGCTGATAAGTCAATCAAATTCACTGTGCGACAGTCGTGACAAAGAGAAGCCATTAACAATAAAATATTAGACATGAAAATAGTGCCGCATTTGTCTTTTAAAGTTGATTTGTTTTACGTGTGTATAATTACAGCGTTTGCGTACATGCACTCAGTATCTTCAGCGTGCGTTTTACTTCCGCTTTGAGTATTGTATCGCTGTTGATTCTGAGTTACCCTCAATCACTTCTGACCGCATATCTGTAGGCTTAGTGGCGGAAGCGCGTGTGCAGTGTAGAGTGGGCGACCATTAGGGTGTGTGGGAATGAAGCCGGAGTGCATGCTCTTAACGTGAGCCAGATATTGGAGATGTGACTTCGAATCAAGCTGCATGATTGCGTACCTGTCCATGTAAGGAGAATTGTGTACTTATCCGTATAAGGTGAATAATCACAAGCCAGTACCGTGCGAAGATGTGTCCTTTGGGACGGCATATTACTTGCATACATATATATTTGTGTCCCGCACATAAAGAAGAGGTAGACATCGCAGGAGATACGGCAACATGTGTGACTGTTTAATATAAGTGTATAAGCTTTCTGAGGAAGACAAAATAGGACATTAAATATGCATTTAATTTGAAGTTTACAATTAAACGACAAGAATTGAATCATGTTGAATTAAATTTTGATTATAATGTGATCAGAAAATTACACACATGCACCAAGATGTGACGTGAAGACTGTGGTAGATGAAGCCTGTGACCATAATACATGGGCAAAGCTGAATTCAGCCCATGAAAGATTGTAACTGACTAGACTTTCTGAACTTATAAAGTTTTGTTGATGAGTAATTAAGTTAATTACTTACTCAATTTGCCTGATTCTGAGAATTGTATTGATCTACATGCAGGTAGAAACTTTTGTTGGAAGGTTGAATAATGTCCTACTTGAAAAATGTCATAGCAATTAAGGCATCATCTGAATTAATTGGCCTTAGGCATATTAGGAGCTGGATTGGAATTGCTTATATGTACCTCAATCAAATGTCAAAGGTCGAAGTGGCCTCGAGTGTTACTCTCTATACCACTCTGTCAAACTGGGCTGGGGAACTTTGTTTCCTATCAAGTTGCACTTGTGTTAAAATTTCAAATGTCATTTCAAGTAATGCTTTGATATTAATCAGTTCATGATATTGTTTTGATTGGGAGCGCTTACCCAATTCATTCATACTGGTATGTTATCACATTAATGCCCCCCCCCCCCCCATAAAAAAAATGTTTATTAAAAATATTAATGATTCGTTTTAATTAATGCCTCTGCATGGACGGCTAAGAGCAGCAGGCTAGGGTGTGGCTGTAACAATATGATGACGCATCCGGATGTCATATCAGTTTATGATTGTTGTCTTGTCATACCGTTCGTACCATTAGCTGCGAGATGCCACATAATGATAGCGTCGTGAAAATATGAATAGGTGCTACGATCAGGAATGTATGACGTAAAACAAAGGCAAATTTAATCATCCAGGACCATAGGTCCCTATCGATTGGCACATGGAAAGGTGTAGGTATCTGCCGGTTACAAGGTGCTTGTTGATCGTGAGTGTTTGATGGCGCGAATTGAACAGTGCTCTGGTGCTATGAGTCCTGTGAGTGAATGGATTCCTCATGTACTAGATTGTGATACATATGCTAATGAGAAAATGTGTTGTCCATGACTCATAGGTTTATGCTTTGAACTGTTTAATCTTTTCAGTAGTAATAGGCCCCTACGAACACATGCACTAACTGAGACCTGATAACATGTTGGGGACAGATTTTTTACAATGCCGTTCATGATATCGTTGCTTTTTTTTTAAATAGATTCCATTCCCGGGGCACCTAATAAAAGCTAAGCTGGCGTATTGATATGGGTGTTTTCGATTTCATCTGTTACCTGTACCAGACTTCGCCAATTATACTACTCTGTGGTCGCTGCATTAATTGGTTTTATTCACCATGTTGTGGTCTTTTTTATTGAAGGTTTTTTCTTCGTTTCAAAAATCAAAAAATTTGGTTTGATAATTCCAACGTGGTTAAATACTTTAGGTGTTAAATACTAGAGGTGTATCTCTTAGATTAAAGACAGACCATGCTTTGTCTGGCAGCATGGAAAAACACACCACACAAACTGTCATCACACCTGTAGATGTGTTTTGTTCAAATTTGTTCTGTGAGAAATTGGCCACTGTGTTTGCTGAAGATCACACAAATGTAATCGTATATTAATGCACAGGTAGGCCAGGTTAACCCGGACAGGTGTGACTGGGTATCACAGGTGACTAATGCCCCCTGGGTAAATGAGTGGGAGAGGGCGGGACCTGAGGGATTTATGGCTTAATGTGACCTGTATGAATGGGTATCACACCTCAAAAATATACTACCACCCACACATATCACAACAGGACATGTTTACAACTGACACGTACAGAACTCATTAATAATACAAAATCAACCTACCGACTTAAAAATTTATTCATCCCTTTATTTGAGTTTAACTTTATTTTTCATTTTTTGTTTAGATTTTTGTCTTGAATGTTTTTCAAAACAATACAACCGTCTTAATGAAAATCGTTAATCTGTTGATATTTCGGGTCTTATTTTGCTGTTCCCTGCAACCTTTGACCTGCTGACAATATAGTGTCATAGCTGTTGTGATAATGTTCATGAATTATCACTCATTCACATCAGTAAAATAAATGACCATTTTGGTTATGGCAAGAGATACGGATATACCTGTAAATCAAATGTTATTGCTGTTTAATGATGTATGGAACTGTACCAGTGATCTGGCTGTCAGATATTCTAATTAAACTTTACAAATACTAGGTAGGTAGGTAGGTAGATTTCTTGCTACAAGGACTGTTAAAACAAAGATCTACAAATTGTTCATGCTAATAGTGATCAGTGTATATCAGTGTGGGTTACTCTTAGAAATTATCATGGAGCTAATTTTGTCATTATTTTTGCTTGGGTAAAAGTTGAAGGACCTAAAATTTCAATGCAAAAGGTGCACTTTTGGAGGCATTAATAAATGGCACATGAAAATGTTACTTCACAATTTCTCCCCGGATCAGTAGAGCCCTCAGAACGATTAGGCAAAATGAGTGATTTAGTCACGAACATAATTTTAGGTCATTTGCCGTATTTTAGTACCGCGCACTTTCGCAACCACTAATTTTCTATACACACAAAGTAGGAGACACACTGTCCAGCAGATATGAGGGCAGTCATAACGTGCGTTATCTAGTCATTAGTGTGACAGGAAAAACACAGAGGGAAATACTTAACGACCTTTCGAGTAGCTGTCATTGTTAAATGTGACAGGCTTAAGCTGCATTTTGGTTTGTTTTGAAATCACAGACTCACATTGATTTGGAATAAATTAACCCATATTTCCACTACCGAAAGGTATTCTGTTTCTGATCGATGTGTCATTGGGTAAGAATTGGCAGTGGGGCTCCTGGGAAGTGATTTTAAGGAGAGAGAATCGTGTTAATGCCGAGTACGTTTCAATTGTTTGCTGACACAAGCCTTTCACCGTCGTATTCCCCAGTGGAAGTGAGCTACGCAATACGTTTGTTAAAAACATCCGTGTTGGCACAATGGTATCCTGCTGGCCAATACAATCTGGGTTTTTCAGACATGCCAGGAGTTTTCTGTTTTTGTTTATATTTGTGTAGTGCCATGTGCAAAAGTCTCTCATGGTTTGTTTTTTTTTTCTTTTGTTTTTTTTTCTGTTTTCGTTTTCGGACATTATGGCGATCATCATACTACATAAAGTACATGTACAAGTTAAAGTGAAAGACAGCGCATATCCAAAGTTAAGGTTGGACAATATTATGTTTTTTTGGTAAAGTATTTGTTCTAACAGCCTCTACAACACTGCGAATCAACATTTGACCGTGCTCCGTCGGCTCAGATGAATCGCAGCCATTCTGTGTGGGTCTTGACGTATTTGTTCCAAGCGCAGAACACTCCTGTCACCTGAGACTGTAGTTAGCTGCTAGGGTTATCGTTTAAACTTCATTATATATGTAAATTTATAACATGAAATGATCAAGAAACTTATTCCTGCCACAACACAATGGTCTGGAAATACTTGACACGTATACCTGTTATGATATATAACATAAAAATAGTGTCCTGTCCTTATATTATTACATGTTACATTGACAGCCAACTCAGAACATTTAGGCCACAGCTTTCAGACAACAGATATCTCCGAGCTCTCCGATTGGTCAATCTCTCATAAGCTTAAAAGCAGGGTCTTCGTCCAGCTCTCCGCACTTGAAAACGAAGATAATTCAGCAATGAAGTCATAATAATTCAAATGATGTTTTTGCATTCAAGAGGGGATTTTGTTTCTTGTCAATGAGCAGTGCCTCAGTCTTGAGCTGTCTTATACTTTAAAGAAAGAAGACATACATAAGTTAACCATATTCCCATTATATTATTTCTGATGAAATTTAAGTTTCATGGTATTGCCCCAGTAAACATGATATAGTGAAATAAATATATTAGATTGGATTACTTACAGGCTCAATTTTTAATGCATTGTTTGTTAATTAATTGCCTTACAGTCGTTAACATCACTACTGGCCAGACCTAGCTGGACATAAATTTCCCCACCTTCTCCCTTGTAGCATCTCAGTGACAAGAAATTCGAACTCATCTAAGATATTGCCTTCATCAAAAATATGTTTGTTTGACAATGATAACCCTCCAGAAAGAGACCCATAGGTACCCGGAAGTTTTTATGGGTTTTTAAGTGAAGCCTTTGTTTCTATTTCTCCCACGATATGTTGAATTCTTTACAATACTTCTTTTTCATTAGCCAGGTTAACAGAGAATCTTTATCGGATGAACCTGTCCATTAAAAGCTATATAGTGATGTGAAATTGAGTGAGCCCTCTTGCTCACCATATAGGCAAGTCGTGACAAGTGTTATCCAACAGGGGAGTTTCAAAGAGTTTGAACTCTTTTGGTGCTAAAGATAAAAAGCGTACCACTGTAACTTTTGACTTTTGACACGAATGTGAGGAATCTTGTGTTGACGTTGATTAAACAATTATCTGTTCTCACTGTGGTGTAAGGAGATATAAATCACACCTCTTTCCTTCAGGGACCTCTTTACGAGTTCATCAACCTCATGTCAGTTTTCTCCATTGATTGTCTTTGCTAGATAATTGTTGGGAAAATTGTTCAGACAGTCCCATGGATGTGATAAACGCAATCAAAAATAGTTGCCTAACATTTTTGACAGGTCACCTGGTACAGCAGAACTTTTCTTTCCTTAAGTGATGAAAAAGTTTGAAACTCAAAAAAGATGACATAACTACAGCCTGTATTTGTACCTGTATGATGTGTAAGTTACATGACCTGAATATACTTTGGGCTCGACATCTATATATTTATTTGATTGGTGTTTTACGCCGTACTCAAGAATATTTCACTTATACGATGAAGACCAGCATTATGGTGGGAGAAAACTGGGCAGAACCTGGGGAAACCTGTTACCATCAGCAGGTTGCTGGCAGATCTTGACATGTGGCCACTACATGTACATGAAGAACACATTAATTAACACAAGCATTAATTAACACCAGCGGTCTGTTAATAAGTTAATAAGTCTGACAAGTAACTGCAGTTTACTATATTTATTTATTTATTTGATTGGTGTTTTACGCCGTACTCAAGAATATTTCACTTATACGAGGGCGGCTAGCATTATGGTGGGAGGAAACCGTTCAGAGCCCAGTGGGAACCCACAACCATCTTCAAGTGGCCGGCAGACCTTCCCACGTACGGCTGGAGAGGAAGCCAGCATAAGCTGGACTTGAACTCACAGCGACCGCATTGGTGGAAGGCTTTCTGGGCCATTGTGCTGCGCTAGCACGCTAACCGACTGAGCCACGGAAGCCCCCTAGTTAACTATAATACAAAGCGATAGAGTTTTGTTAGAACACACCTGCACAAAAATGTGAACTGTATACTTACAATTATAGTTACATCATTAGTTTGTGTGCAAGATAGGATATGATAGCCTACTGAAAAATGTATGTAGGTATGTGCAAGAAATATTTTATGACATTTATTTACCTCTAAAAAAAATATACTTTTTGTGGAATGATTTCAGGTCTTTTACCTTTCATGACAAAGGATAGTGTTACTTCTCTGCGAACACTTCACAGTTTCTGCCAAACTATGGAACTGCCCATTATTTGAGTAATGTATTAATTCTGGAGTACAACACTGAATCCTATTGAAGTGAATAAATTAACTTATACCAGTAGTTAAATCAATTAAAAATTTAGGTTATGTGAGTTTCCGAACTCTTCCTAATTGATTACCAGAATATTTTCAAGCCTTTGTTTATTTCGTATACCTGTAGTACATGAATGTAAGCGTGTGGGTTTGCCCCGGGCTCTGTCAGGTTTTCTCCCACCATAATGCTGGTCATCATCATCTAAGTGAAATATTCTGAAATACCAAAGCACCAATCAAATAAATATAATAGATGTAAACATGGGACTTGTAATGCACATGCCCAGTTTGCCTATATTCTAGGAGTTATTAAATTTGATCGCAGACATCCCATGAGCCTTTACCTACAAGTCGTGCCCAACAACACGTCGATCAGAAACCTCCCGAATAAGAAAAAAAAAAAAAAAAAAAAAAAAAATAGGTAGGTTAATTTATACTATTAAATCAATTGTAGCCTGTGATTTCAAAACAAGCCAGCATCCAGCTATGGTCGCTTTCATAAATGACATATTCTGTATATTTCATCAATTATTTACTGATGAAATTTTCCTGCGATAGTTTTAATGCAGGCAATGTTTTATTGGCAATTCTCGTACAGGCCTACGTGCAGTTCTGCTCACAAATACAATTATAAACAGCAATACATGCTTTCCATTTGTTCCTTAGGCTACTGTGGCAAAACTGCTAAAATATATGATGCATACCTGTCTAATGCATTATTAACACAGCCAAAAATTCATTGATGACTAATTTATACACATCCAGAATTTTTAAATATTGTTTTTAAAATTTCTTGGAGTTATGAGGTTTGGGGAGTGGGGATGGCAAATTAGTATTATTTTAGCTTTTTTTAATATTCACTTTGTCTGTTGTAAAAAATTTTGACCTTTTATTTTGTTACAATATATATATATATATTACTATTTATTTATTCGATTGTACTTATATGCATAAATTGCTAAAAAACTTTGGACGTATACAAGAGCAGATCTTTATGATATTAAAACCCCAATGGTATAAATATGCTCCTTTATTCACCTTACTCACCACAATACAGTGAAAATAGTTTTTTTAAATTTTCATTGTCTGGGTGCGTCACTGTGAGTATGTTGCGAAAAAGTACAAGAAAGCTGACAGCATGGGGCATGGAGTACAGGTACAAGTAGAAGGGGTGAACCACAAGTAGTCTGATCTGAATGAAGTGAGCCAGCATGTGTACTCGTGGCAAGCCAATATGAGAATCATCAGCATAATTCTTCACGGGAATCAGATCTATTTGCATTTCTCTGCCGATGTTTTCTTCATTGGATACGGAGATATTTTAGGACCAATCTAGGCTTTGATCGTCTGTGTGTTCGGGAAGGCGCTGCGTTCAACGGCCGATTCTGCGAGCAAGAATAATAGAAGACAGGGTGTACAATATTAACACGAGCTAAATTGGTACACGGAGCAGCTAGTCAAACATAGGGTTGATGATGGAGAGCAGACTGTCCATGGCCTGATATCTGGAATAAATTCCATATTTCTAGGTTATTAGAGGAGGAAACGCACTAAGAATATAGAAAAGAATAATCTCCATGTGCCTTTGATGGTCTATTAACCGAATGACTTGGATGTATGGGTTATCTCTGGGGTGTGACCTCTGCTGTAGTTGGTGAACAGTTGGGGTTAACTGTGCCATTATTGAGAGATAAAGAAGAGAGAAGATTGAATGAGTGTTTCTGGTGGGAAGGGTTTGATGGGGGCAGGGGGTGGGGGGGGAGGGACTCATGTAAGTGTCTTGCATTGACAACGTGTTGTGTGGAGGGATATGTCCTTGATTTTCACTGTCCGAGACATCGTGTAATGCGTTATGTCTAACATGTAAATGAATGAATTACAGATCAATGGCTTTATCATTATCACTCACAGATGAAACTGTGAACAAAAATGGAAATTAAGGCTTCAGTAATTTTCATCATTGTCCAAACCAAAGAAGTGAAGAAATTAAATATTTGTACATTCCTTTAAAGTGCTGTTATTGTTGGGAATATATGCTTCTTGTGAGTTAAATGAAGATACAGTTACATGAAGTTCATTAATAATAAGTTAATGAACTAGGAGCCCAGTTAAGTGTTTAAGTGATAATATCTGGTAATTTATTTACCACGTGTTTGATGTTATTAACTGTTCCTTTGTAGCTTAGATCAGTATTGATGAGTCCTGAATTTATTCCTCTTTTTTATGACGTCATTAATGGAAAACAAGCAAGTAAATGTCCATAATCTCTCTCTAGTGTTGTGGAATATTGCTGTCCTGTTGGGTTTTTATTTTTTTTTTACTTCTTTTTTTTTCAGTTTTTTTTTCTAAAGTTTTTGTTTCCATGCCATGAATGCAGATTAATGGTGGCGATAGCCATTAGTGCATATATGATGGCATGGTCAGTGGTGAGGCACACATGAAGATAAAATGTCGTTAAATTTTTAAGAATTCAAAGTTTTAAGAATTATGTTCTGACTGTTTTAGAATTTATGGTTTAGAATTGATTGATATCATTTAAAGTGATTTCGTATTATGTGACTGTTTAGACTTCAGTATGTTCATGGATGTATGAAATATCCGTTTTTTGATCGTCTCTGTTATGGTTTTAAAGTATTGGAAACGTTGGCTTCATGAATCGGAGTTTAACTCGTATGCATCGGTCGCAAAATACCAGACAAAACGGACAAGTTTGCGATTACATGTATGTACGTCAGTCTTTACTTA
Source organism: Acanthopleura granulata (assembly GCA_016165875.1). Taxonomy (NCBI): domain Eukaryota; kingdom Metazoa; phylum Mollusca; class Polyplacophora; order Chitonida; family Chitonidae; genus Acanthopleura; species Acanthopleura granulata. Next base: position 1,873,232 of record JABBOT010000024.1, on the reverse strand, counting down.
AGTTTATTACAATGGTTTTGTCATTTTAATTTCCATGTCAAAAGAGAATTATTCTTTTATCTGAGTGCTGAAAATTGTTGCCCGAAGGGACAAAGAGTAAAGTCATGAAAGTAAAGAGTCAATGCAACCTAGAGCAGTTTTCACCTGTGTTTGAATGAAAGCAATAGATCTGAAACAGATCTTTGATTTTTGCATGAACTTACTTCTTAGCTAGGGCCAATTTCATAAGTTTGGGTACGGACATTTTTCCTGTCAATGATGCCACCTCGTGAAACTACATCACGGACAGTGGATGTTTTCGGGAGCAAAACATCGGTGTGAAATTTGATGAAATTGGCCTCAGATCTACAATAGAAATTTTTAATTCACAACTATTGCGTATAGAATTATTCATACATATGTATGTATTATAAAGGCTGTAATTGGGATGGTAATTGTGATGGTGCCGTTAACATAGAGGGGATAAGAAGAGACAGGCAGCACGGAGTGGTGGGAACTGAGGTAGACTACACCTGCTAGTAACCATGACAACCCAGATGAGGGAGAAAAAGCAGTGGCAGAGAGCATATGAGAGCCATCTGGCTGGTAGAAGTGTATAGTCACAGAAGTCTTCAGTTTCTGTCTGCTCGATCCGTTATATATCCTCGTTTGTTTGAAAAGATGTTGGCAGAGGCTGACGGCTAAGGGAGCATTGACGTCCACAGCGAGAGCGCGGAGTGAGCGGGTACAAGAGGCTGGCCTAGAACGTCACAGCGTCAGCTGGCATCTGATTGGTCGGTGTATCCCACACCAGAATAAATAAAACAACAGAGAACACGAGGTGCCAGGCCAAAAATACTACGAACCTTGCCCAGGACATCGGTAGCTGATAGAGCTAGACAGTGCATTAAGGCTGTATAGCTATTGAAGTACGGTGAGAAGCCCTGAGAGTTAATGTGGCACAGCACCGGGAAAGAACTCATTATATAGATTGTCCGTCTATCAGAGGAGGAGGGTTGTACAAGTCAGCTTTAACAGTGCAGTTTTTGGAGACTCCGAGAAAGAAATCTCAACGGAAACTATTTTCCAGGGCAATTTTCTGTTAATCAACAGTATAATACTGCAAAAATGACACTAAGCATAGCAGAGTGGCTCTAGGTTGTGACATTGCGCAGGTCTGACGTTACAGTTTGCACGTGAAACTTAAGGAGCTGATATTGGTGCAGGTTGCATTGGTAACAGGTCACTGTGAGTAAAATTGTAACATTTCTGGACATCACGTGGAACATTGGACGATATCAAGGCCTCTTACGACAGAACCACGAGGATTGCACGCTGACGGGTTGGATTGCCGTGGCATTGGCTGGGCTGCCACAGTCCGAAATCCCAACAGCTGATCAATACAGCTTAGTCGTTTGAACCTTGTTGCTATTATTACTTGCTGCGACCAGCGGGCGCCCTCGCTTTCCATAGCGATCCAGCTCGCTTAATTTGCACGTCTTGTTCTCCAAGGAGATTCCGCGCTATCCTCGGTTGCAAGGCAATTGGGCCTCAGCGGGACATCAGGCAGATCTGCCGATCCAGGGACCTCATAGTACACGTGGTTCGTGGTTGCTGTACCAAACTCTTCAAGCTGTTGCTGCGACAGATCTCAGCGCAGCCGCGCACAGCCGATGCAGGATTCTCTGCAAAGTGCAGATCGCATTTTAATCAAGAACGTATCAAGATGAAAGTAAGTACATGTGTATATATATATATATACATATATATTTATAAATCTTAAGATTGAAGATTGAAAGCCCATAATTGGCACATTGCCGAGTTAAGTTTTAATTCCGCCCCTGTACAGAACGAGGAAGTACTTACAGCCAAGCTCAGTGCAGTCAACATTTAAGTTAATGCCTTCTTTTGTAATGCTGTTTTAGGATGTATCAGTATGCCACTTGCCTTAATTTTCAAAAATTTCGAAGACTCTTTCAACCAAAAAGTTTTTGGTCTAGATTTTACCGCAACTAGACCAGGAACATGTCTCTGTAGACATGCTACACTGTCATTTCTAATATCACTGCTGTATTTAATGCTGCACAGTTTTAGTGCTGTAATGATGCTGAATTGGACATAAAGATTCTTCCATTTGCCATAGTAGCGGATTTTGAAAATGCCATTGATTGTAGAAAGGTGTTTCGAGATTTATTGGATGGTAGGATGATATATCTTGCTGGAAAAATGTCATATTTTTTAACCTGTGTTGACTGCAAAGATAATACACATTTTTCAGGCAAATTTTTAATAAGTATATATATTGTTTAAAAATCAACCATAAGCATTGTTTGTTTGAATGAAAAAGCTAAACTAATGGTGCTTTAGTTCCTGTTACTTTAGATATAAGTATCAGTGTTACACAGAAATGTGTGGAATGTCATCTAATACCAAAATGCAGTACCTGGAAGCCACAATCTAGTTACACTATGTATTACCTGTCACATGTGACTGTTTGCCAAGTATTGCAGTGTCATTGCTGCTGTGGTCACACTCTGTGCGGTATAAGTCTTTTATACTACATTTAATATAAGTAGTTTGTCTGTTGTAAAGTTCGAGCGTTTAATTTTTGGTGATATCATTTATGTGAGTCAGAATAAATGTTAATTCATAGAAATGACAGTTTTTATAAAGTATAAATTATTGTTCAGGTTTCCCGAAAAAAACAACCGTATTTTAAGTACAGTCGATTGAAATAGTTGTAAAGCTGGTGGATTTTTCTGGAAGGGTTTTGATACCCTGTACAGTTTGTGGGAGTGGGGAAATTAAAAAAAAAAAAAGGGTGTGACATGTTTGAAAATGTAGAGTCATACACATTGACAAGGGACACATTTGCTGTCTATAGGTGCGTCATGCCCGATGATGATTCACATTGTCTTGTCAGTCAGGTAATGACAGGTATGCATACACTTCAGTGAAACGCATCGGAGTCAGTTTTAAGCGCCGTGACGATCCTGGATCGAAATGAGATACGACAGCTTGAAGATTGATTCATTTGTGTGTTGTTCCAGGTGATTTAGGCCACAAACAGGCTATCATAATTATAGCTAAACCAGTAATGTACGAACATCATTTTTATTGGTATTTTGTATGAGTAAGTCTCATAGCCGTGTTGATGACTGGGTCATACCTGCCATGTTGACAGTTCTGCACTAGTTTTCCTCCCAGATCATCTACTTTCCAGTTGGCTAGAGAAGAGCACACATGAAGGCTTAAAAATATTGATTTCTTTTTGAAAAACTGGTAAGATAAATAATACGCAGAGTGGGTGTATCCGGACAATGGCCTGCCTCATTAAACGAATGAGGATCAAAACAAGGTAATTGGGCTGTAATCGAGTCTTGAAGGTGTTGGTAAAAACAGCTTGTACACAAGAATCCGCCAGGATATTATCTCCTTAAGACTTAGCTCGTGTTCGCCATTGTCACCCAGATAACTGGATTAGAGGGAGAAAACTTCTGCCTGTCACTCAAAAGGTATCAACGAACTGAGAACACCCACTCTAATGTGGAGTTGACTTAAAAAAGAACATCGCAGCACAATGACCCGAAGCCTCCCGCCAATGCGGTCGCTGCGAGTTCAAGTCCAGCCCATGCTGGCTTCCTCTTCAGCCATATGTGGGAAGGTCTGCCAGCAACCTACGGATGGTTATGGGTTTCCCCCGGGCTCTGCCCAGTTTCCTCCCACCATAATGCTAGCTGCTGTCATATAAGTGAAATATTCTTGAGTACGGAGTAAAACACCAATCAAATAAATAAATAAGGAAGAGCATAATGGAAAATGTGCATAACTGTAAATGTTTCTATGCTGAAAAATGGTTTTCAAGATAAACATTGTTGGTTGAACCTCAAAATACCAACAAGTGGAGAGCATGGTAAGCATAACATAACATAACTCTCTGTTTATTTTTGTTTTTCTTACACTGAGAGTTTGATTAAAACTTTAATTATTTACTTACCTGAGCTTCATGACACTGTTTCTAAACCACATTTGTGTTTTCAGGAATAAATGGTGGTACATACCAAGTAAACATGTTTGTTCAGATGTATCTCCCTCTCTCTCTCTCGCTCTCTCTCTCGCTCTCTGTCTGTCTCTCTGTCGCTGTCTCTCTCTCTCTCTCTCTCTCTCTCTCTCTCTCTCTCTCTCGCTCTCTGTCTGTCTGTCTGTCTGTCTCTCTATCTATCTATCTCTCTCTCTCTCTCTCTCTCTCTCTCGCTCTCTGTCTCTCTGTCTCTACCTCTCTCTCTGTTTGATTGAACTTTAATAGCAGACGTTAAACAGAAAGCTTTTAGATCAGGACAACATATTTTGGCCGTGAGGATTTGAATGAAAGCCACATTAGTTGTAATTTGCCTTGAGCTGATGTACATGTACCAAATATTAAACGGTCCCGAATTTGGAATGGAGGTTTGAGATTTGAGATTTTTTTATTAAAACTTTAACATTTGCTTGAGTTTAAATACCAGAGCTATGTAAACATTGTTTAATGTGGTCATTTTTATGAAAGCATCGTAATTTGTTTGCACTTAATTAGCCAGTAACATGTGCAGGTGTAACAAGAATCATGTCATTCAGACATGTTGGGAATCGAGATGGTGAGCAAAGACTCAGTAAAGAGGGTAAACATGTTTATGTTTCACTGTTTTTTGGGATTTAACATCTTGTAAAGGTGGGACACCAAGTACAGTTACCCTTAACGAGGTACGGTAGACTATAGGTAATCATTGCACCCAGATGTTAGAGGGTAAAGTGTTGCCAATAAGTTGATTCAGTCAGACTGATTACACCTTCTGGTGCACTAATCTTGGGTGACGGTAAAAATCGCCTTCTCTGTTTATGATCCATCTCATGAATTCTAAATCATGCCTAAAAATACTCAGGGGTTCATAGACATCGATCTTAACTACCAGTAAACGGTAGTTAAGAGATTTAAAATGCTAAATACATTGAAAAAACTCAAAAGTATGCTATAAGCTAAGAAAAACTGATATATTTCAGTAAAACTCAATTCTGGTAGGTGTACAAGTGATTATAAAGTTGTGTATTCTTTTATAAAAGTATCAAATATTTTTCTGTTTCATAAATTTATGTGGGAATCACTGTTCTCCATTCAGCGGTGTATGTATCAAAAGGCACAGCTCACCCTGACTTTTCTTCTCCGTTAATTATTCCACAGAAGGTTTGGTTGAAGCAAAACAAGAAACAGTAATTTTATTAAGGTTGGACATTGGAGATATAAAGTACAACTAAATATGATGACAGGTGTATATTTACCAAGCTCACTCTAAAGAAAAATACATTATCTGGTGGTATGAAAACTTCCCTTTTATCACATCAGTTATCATTTGGTTGCACTGTCTATGAGACTGTAGGGAGAATTCAAAGCCTGTAAAAAAGAGCTGTGCTAATTATTGAGACAAGTTACATTTATCTACACTAAATTCCCAAGTAGACATTTATACAGTATGCTTTCCCTGTAGTCTGATACAGCCCACCTCTTCAGCACTATAGGACTCTCATTATTGTGATTTACGAGGTCAAACCTTGGCCAAGGGAGGTAATGAGGCCGAATTATCAGACAGACAGTCAGGGATATTTTTAAATCTGTTATGAGTCCATATATCTCTCTACAAACCTTCACCCCGCTTCTGCAACCCAAGCTGAAAAAGATGTCTGCCATCTGCTGATGATGGCAAATTTGTCCTGTTTCACTTTCTGAGGTCAGATAACTTTGAAGTGGTGTGGTTTTCCTTGAAAAACTGTCGTCAGGAAGCCAGTGATTGCTCAGGGAGGTGAAAATCGCCAGTCGTTCAAGTTAATGCCTGACAGCACCTCTCAAAATCTGTGCATAAAATCGTTATCAGGGTAGCAGGCCACCCTGAACTCTTGTTCCAGTCCAGTAAATGGAGATAGTCATGCTGTGAACACCAGAAAGTCCGACTGGAACGGTATAAAATTTCTACCGTATATACAGCTAGTATATGATGCTTGCCACCAGTTGGAAACAAATGTGGCTGTATCATCTCATAATTTTATCTGAATTTATATACTTTAAATTGAATAATAAAGTGGCATTAATATTGGTATTTGAATAATCCATGTACAGTGTTAAATTTGGCATTGTTATTTTATAGGTACATGTAGTAAAATAGTTATGTAAAATATTGGTTTTAGAAAAATATGATTTGAAATGAAGAAGTGACCGGTATTTCCAAAATATTACTAGGGATACGACGCTGACATTTAAATATTATGGATATTTAAATAATGGTTGGTATTTTAATAATACATGTAGGTCATGCACATGTACTTGCATGTAAATGTTTTAGTGTAAATTGAATATGCAAGTTCGTCTACAGGTAATTATTTCAGGTGAAAATATACCCTAATAAAAGTTCACCTGTCAGTTTCAGATAAGTTCCATCTTTCATGATGCTTTTTTTTTTTTGTTTCACTTGCTTGAATATTCTGTACCATATCTCAGAGCTGATCGAGAAAACAGTAATGTACATTATATGTATAGGTACCATCTATTCTAACGACGAATTTCTTCTGTCAGTAGCAAAGTATTATTTTTTCATATACCTGTACGTTATACCAGAACTTTCATTTTAACATGGTAATTGACCTTCATAAATCCAAACTGGTGGAAGAATAAGAGAATTAATTAGCCAGAAATTAAAGTGTTTAATTACCTTGACCATCTCAAAATCCTCAGGTTAATCATGAGATGCCTGGTGACCTGCATTCAGACTGACCACTACCGTCATGACCACATGACTCTGTCCCTAATCAGCTGACTACCCAGTGGGGCACGTCTTAGACATGTTAGACGCCTGGAGAAATGTAGGCTCCAGCTTCACCCTTATGTTGTACAGGGGTGGGGGACGGGGGATGGGGAAGGGGAGTGAACTAGGTGGGATCATATACTTAAAATTCAGGCCATGTGATATTTATAGTCAATCTATACACATGCACAGCTTGAGTTATATTTAAGTGGAAAACTTAAAGTCATTGACCACTGGAGCAATTACCATAGTCTTGCCCTGTGGTTTTGGTAAAGAACTTCCAAATTAGAAAACAGTTTTAAGACAGAGACGAAGGTTTTATTAAGAAAACAGTGTGTTGTGAATGCATTTAAGTCAATTTTGAATGTGAGAAATGCCTTTTTATATATATGTGTATATATTGTTTTTGATGATTATTACATGGATAAAGGTTACACTGTTTTATGTAAACAAAAATTAAAAAATCATTAAGGAAAAATACATGGTGATATTTAGAAATCAATTCTTATAAACAAATTAAATCACCATTTCCAACACTGGTTAGAATTCCTTTTTATTCAAGTCACTGCATGCAATGGATGATAACAAAGAATGATGTGAGGTACTCAGGTTCTGTATGACTGAAACACACTGAAGCCAACAACAAGGAAGTAACGCGAGCAGTTCCACTGTTTACATCGCCACTCTTTGACCCATGACGTAGGTTTTCGAGGATTTTATTTGGATAACAATGGATTAGAGCAGATCAGGGCAACCATTCAATATTGTGGCGTATAGATCTGTGTCACAAACAGATGATGATGTGTTGCCATGGCAATCGGCTTAGCATTTAGGACGTTGTTCAGCTGTAAATGTGCGGACCGGGTTCATCAAAACACGGCGCGGTAAAAGTACGAGTAGATCGAGACAGCTGAGAAGGATTATCCCGTTAAGTCTTATCAACCAATAAATCGTACAGAGTGACGAACACTCCGAAATGTTCCCAGAGCACACAGACGCATATCAGATCTGCCAATGAAAATGTTTCCAGGGAATACCCGCAAAACATTTCCCAGAAGGCGCTCTCCCAAATCAGATAGACAGGGTCAACGTCCTGTGGAACGGATCGACGCAATTACAGTCAACGTTCAACGTAAACGAACTCACGTGACCGTATTAACATTGTTAGGGACACACTTTCTGGATTTAGTGTAAATTTTCATGCTTTAAAGCACTTCCAATTTTCAGCAATAGAATTTGTGTAAGTTGTGTAGTGAGACAGCACAATCCCTGTTACCTAAAGAAGACCATTTGCTATATGACATCTTGCTATAAAAGCCTGATAGGAACTCATATATGTGAGTTGTCTGTATACATGTGCATATATGTATGTTTATAAATATATATTCAAACCAAAAACCTACAGGTACACACTGAGATTTACGTAAAATGTCCTCATTATGAAATTGGTTAATCTGATGGCGGCATTGTTGTTACTTTAAAGATTTTGTGTTTGTAATTGAAATTAAGAATTTTCAGATTATTCTTGGTGTAATTGTTGTTAATTAATTAATCATTCTAATTACAGTTTTCCATTAGATTCTGCACATGTAACAGCATACGATTTGTATCTTTGTTTGGCTCCATTGTTGGGCCGGAAAATGTTGGTCTGCAAATTACCAGTGTAATACATATTACAAGCTTCTATAGGTATTGTGCTGGCCATTAATGAAAAAATACATGTTTAAAATAGTGGTTGATCAATGCTAATATTTGCTCATCAGACATGACAGTGCTCTGGCCTGCTGATCTGTGTACATTATGTACATCAAGACAGGTGTTACGACTGTCTTACTTTACGGCCTTCACAGTAATTTAAGGACCACTGAAATCCACATGCAGGCCATGCTCGATACTGTGTAGTACTGAACTTACAACCATAGGCCCTCATTATTCAGCTTGGGCATTTTTTTTTTTTATCACAGATGATTGGGCTGTAATTGACTAATGAGGTTGCAGGCTCATCTCCAAGCGTCACTTGTTAGACTGCCACCTTGAATCAGGAGATTTGTCAGGTACTTTAAGGAGACAGAGAAGTTGTCTCCTATTAAAACAACTTCCTCAACCCATTGCTTTGACCGTAATCATATCAATGAAGAATTCTTGAGTACTTTGTCAGAGAATGAATGTATAAGTAAAACTGATAACTAATGATCTTTTTTTGTGTATTGTTTTTGTGTTGCAGGGTGTACACCTTGATGAACCTTCGACCCCACAGCCTTGGGAAGAAGACCTCGATCTCTTCATTCGCCAGCTCACTGACCCCAAATCCTTCCAGAATGTCAAACTACCTCACCTGTCTATGCACCATCAGAGGACACGAACCCATGTCCAAGAAACCACGTCATCAAGGACAACGCTGCCTTCCAGCCAATCAGAACAGGCTTTGTCGTCAAGGGTGACTGAGAAGAGACTCTCGTCAGACATGGACAAAAAATGCTCTCTCATCCATAGTGTGTCAACTTCGTCAAACTGTGAGTGCCCTCAGTCCAAAGTCTCTTGGCAGTGTGGCAGCTCACTGCAACAAGATGGCAGAGGTGTACTACAACGCGATGATGCAGTGGAAGTGACCGGCAGTTCATGCTACGAAGAAGACTTGGGCATTGACAATGACAGCCCGCCCATTTCACCAAAGGACAAGGTCAGAGTGACCTTCACGTGTGATTCAAGCCCGGAAATTTCGGATGAAGATAACCACTCTCACACACAAAGCGCTGAAAACAAGAACGTTTCTCGCAAAGCCCAAAAGGAGTCCAAGAAGAGCAGGTTTAGGAAAATGATCACTCGCCCTTTAAGACGGAGTTGCAGCGCGGGAAACCCCAAAGATGTGCCAGCCTACGCCCTGTTCCTTCAGTTTAACCCTGGCAGCCTTCCCGAAAAATCGGTAAGTTATTTTAATAACAATGTGATTAAATGAGAATAGATTCCCAAATTCCTGGGACATATTTCTCAAAAGTATGTACATTTTGTCTGGTACTCACTACTCATGCAAGCTGTTGTGTGAATGGCCTATGGTAAAGAAATAGGATGTCAAACACTTGACAGGCAAATTGACTGACCATGCGACCAAACAACCAACCAAACAGACACACTGTGCAGATTATACAGCGCAGTTGTTGTGACCGTGATGAGGGAAAACTGTCTTCCTTTCTAGTCAAAGTATTCCATTAAGCCAAAAAAACTGAGCCAACAAAGGGCCCTTGCTGGATTTGAACTCTTAACCTCCTGCATTAGCAAAACGCTAGTCACTGAATTATACCACTCTGGAACTGTTAGCTGGAAGATTTATTTATTTATTTATTTAATTGGTGTTTTATGACGTGCTCAAGAATATTTCACTTATACGACGGCGGCCAGCATTCTGGTGGGAGGAAACCGGGCAGAGCCTGGGGGAAACTCACGACCATCCGCAGGTTGCTGGCAGACCTTCCTACGTACGGCCGGAGAGGAAGCCAGCATGAGCTGGACTTGAACTCACAGCGACCACATTGGTGGGACATTGCGTTGCAGTAGCGCGCTAACCGACTGAACCACGGAGGTCCCCCGTTAGCTGAAGGAGGCCCCTGTTAGCTGGAGGAGGTCCTATTTATGATCATAGTGTTAATATTAAATGCTGTGGTAAAAACATGTATAATCAGTCATAGCAAGACACTTTATTATGTTTAGTATGAAATTGTGGCTACAATGAGATTTAGTAAGTAAAAGGACAGGTTATTGAAGCATATTCAACTTTCACACAGTGCCCTTCTCGCGCTTGAGGGGAGAAGCAATAGCAGTTAAGGGGACATAACTCTGCAGAGTTTGCCTGGCATCATTCTGTATGGTCATACTATGTGTAGCTGTGTGTACATATTAGGCCTTTGTTGTGAATATCAGTGCATAAAGATGAGATGGTTTTCATGATATGCTTTTCGTAAAGAATGAGTATTTAGTGTGTGTGCTAAATAGCCATACTTAAACATAAAAATTGAGCTTTTCTTTAAAAGGTCTAAAAGAGAATTTTCACTGAAAACATGTTTAACATTCAGTTTATTTTCTCACATCTGTTTTCTGTACTTGTAGATGGCAACTTTTTTTCAGCCTCAGTGCCATTAACATTTATTATAATGCTGCCTTAATTATTGATTGAAAATTTGAAATATAAAATTTAGTACTTTCTTTTCCTCAAATTTTTTTTAGACGTCAGTTTAGTGTCACCAAAAAGAAAGACTCTGACCTGATGACATCAAGAATGTGAATTTGTCCAAATCAAATATTGGCCCAATTTAAAGGGCAGAAAAAATTTACAATTATGTTATGTCAAACAACAATCAAATAACAGATAAATAAACAATTTTATATTTACGCATGACGTGAATTCCCATGATTCTGTGCATTTGCCATGGGTTTGTAATCATTGTATGTCTAGGGATGATCGAGCGTGACACTTACATACTGAATCAGCAACTTTGCAATTATTGCTATGACTTGATGACATAACTCTCACATTGGCTTGAGCGTAGCCTGACCTTTTGTCCGACAGATGTACACAAAGGCAGGTATCTTGTATAATCAGTGCGGTAAATGAATTGGCTATGTCCATATACGCATTTCATCTTCCTTGGTACATATTGACGACAAAACAGTGATTTCCTGCAAAACGCAAATATTTCTGTCCGGCGGGCAGTCGTGTGACTGTTCATTTATAGTCATTGATGAGGCAAGCCGCTTTGATTGTAATCAATAGTCCTGCCTCTTATCAGTCAGGCTTGTGTTACTATTTATACATACTGACAGAGATGTGTTGGATGTGAGTATAAAGGCTAAGTTCTGATTTTGTCAAAGGGTTTACGTGCATCTGGTTTAAACTACATGCTTAATCGATCAGGTAACTAAGGATAGCCATGGCAGTTACGTTTGTCATGCCGATATTTGGAGGTGGACATCAGTAAAAATAGCCCTCTGTAATCGTGAGGATTTGTTTCAGGTGTCCAAACATGTGACGTGTTCTGTGTTCGTACGTTCGTATTTGCTTTGATATTGTGTGGTTGCTGGGTAATTAAAATGATACCTGAGAAGGTTTTCTGATGGTAGCTCAGAATAGTTCGAAAAATAGTTCAAAGTCTGTAGATGTACTTCGCCTAACCATTGATGAAATTAGTCAATGATGAATATTTGTAATAGTATGTTATAAGAAGCAGAAGGAGGAAATTACGAAAAATTTCCTCTGAAAATTTTGCCGATTATTGTCAGTGTATGAATTAGTAATGGGAATTGACATTCATTTGAATTTTGTTGAATTTTGACAGAATGGATGTGCCTGAAGGCATGCAGTATCACAGTATAGATTTGGATAGGTGTCGATATTCAGTACCGCTACTTTACCAGAAATTTAAATGATTGGCCAATATAGCTCCTGAAAATATTGAAAAAATATTCTGAATAAAAATCTGAATTCGGATGTTTTGTGAAAAGGTTGAAAAGTTACCTACATTAAATTCTGAAACACTAGATGTGATAGTCTTCATGCAATAATTCATTAAATCACGTTTTAATTTTGTGAATTTGTTCGTCAGTTTTTCACTCAAATTTGCACACTGCATGTAGTACAGAATGGGTGATCAATTAATGGTAACAAATCATTATCTGACTCAGATTTACCGTGAACCACATAGGGTCTATAATTTCACATGATTTTTCAGTTCAGAAGGGTGATAAATCAGCGAAAAAATTTGTTGAAAATTACAGGTGATTGACTGAACTAAGATTATATGAATCATACCAGTACTTGTTGAGAGATAGCATATTTGCGTAAACTTTCAACCTTCTACATTGATTATTATGATTCACATGTTTCAGTGCGTGTTTCTGGTGTTCATTTATGTAAAATGATTAGACAGGACCTATATGTATATCCATTTATCCAATTAATCCCAGGCCCTGGCTGATGGACCTCCCACTCAGAAAGCTTACTCTGAGCCGCACGTTGCGGAAGCATGCGATGCGGAGTACCAACAACAACAACAACACAAACCCGTCAGAAAGGTCATGTCGGATGACGCCTCCAGCCTCATCACTTCAGAGACGTTGTCATCCCAACCTCCGGTTACAAAATCGAACAGCCGCTCGAAATTGTAAGTATGCACACTGTAAATGCTCAACCTTTTCCGTCATGAAAGCAGCCTGAGTATTTATTTATTTGTTTATTTGATTGGTGTTTTACGCCGTACTCAAGAATATTTCACTTATACGACGGCGGCCAGCATTATGGTAGGAGGAAACCAGGCAGAGCCTGGGGGAAACCCACGACCATCCGCAGGTTGCTGGCAGACCTTCCCGCGCATGCCTGAGTTGTTAAAGAGTAGTGTATACGTAACAGTTATTGTAAAGATGAGACCAAAAATGATTTGTTTGTGTCACCTTAGGTATGAGCTTCATAAAACTATGAGAATTGTTTCTTTAGACCCTGCAGCCAGCTCTGCCTGCAAAAATATTGAAATATTGCTTTCAGCAGTGATTTTGAAAAGGTGGAAAAATTAGGGTTCAGGAGCTTTTGTGTAATATATTTCTATAAAGTTTACATGGTTAAAATTTGTTGAAATTCAGTTGTTCTGTTGGTGAACACTGACACACTGAATACCTTTTGAAAACTTAAAAGGCTTAAAGCCTGCAAATGGCTCTAGGCTTAAGGGGTTATGGAAACTTTAGTTTGGCACCAATCATATCATCAAATTTGTATATGCTATAATAGTGCTAATATTTGCAAACTTGCATCAGTTAGAATAATTGACATAGCAATGGGTCAATACACTCATGATGTCATGCCCGTGTGTCCAGCCATCGATATATCAAGGATAAAGGGGCTGTGGTCTCTATGGAAATGGGCCGACCAAATTGGTTACCATGGTAACGATCATTCCCTGGGTACCATTGCTGCCAGGGTACAAAAGCGCAGTGTCAGCCACTTGCAGCCATCAGAGAGAGGCAGTGGTTAATACTAGAATCACCTGCTCAAATCTTCATTCGACGTTGTGGATGAAGAGCAGTGAGAGAGTGGTGTAGTGAGCCAGTGGATTCAGCTTGTACCTTTAGCAGGGAAAACCTTTTTCTGAAGTAGAGTTCAGAAGCCAGTTGAAAGATTGTGGCTAATAGGAGACCGCCGAGTGAGTTATCATAATTTCGAATTTCCATATTATCTCCATATAAACATGCATGGCCTATGTGAGGGAAACTTCTGATCAAGGCATATGAGTAGACTTAATGAGGTAAGGCGCAAGGTAGACTCGGAGATATTGACGTTTTAAAGGGGCTAGTGTCGCAGTACTAGCGTGGAGAGGGTTATTGATGAGCGACTTACCTGTGCGCACCTTTGATTAGAGCCTTTGATGCGGCAGCTATGCATTGAGGGCTGAACTGTATATCTGTTATTCTAACCTTTTTCATATCGCATTGTGCATTGCTTTTGTAGGGCGAGGCACGTAAAGAGGAAGCTGCAGTTTTTGCGACGTAGACACACAGACAGCGCTTTGGGAGACAGCACTGCGAAACTGCAGGAAGGCAAAATGAACATACCCTCCCGGGAAGACGCCGTGAGGTGGAGCAGATCCTTCGAAAACTTACTCTCCGATAAACGTAAGTATCGAAATCTAGATTCTAGACACTTTTTCTCGCTACTACGTATGTCATATACATTAGGTTGTAAAGCCAGAGGAGGTTCTTCAAAAACTCCACACAAAAAATTGTAAGTAAATATGTAACTCAATGTTATACCTTTTTTTTTGTTTCTAAATAGATTATATTTACCCTGTGTTATAGAGCTAGAGGACAGTTGAAGCAAAATTATTTAAAACAAATCAAATTGTAAAGATCAGAAACTACTGTAGGATTTCAGCAAAGGTGTTTTTAAGGATTAGAACCAAGAAAGCGAAATCAGATCTTAGAGAAATGCTTTGTGGCAAGTGTGAAACAGTCGTTGATGTGAAGGCAAAATTGTGAATGTCATCAATTGTCAAGGTATCATAGGGTACCATAGCGGGAAGGAGCGGGTTGTAGATTGCTGTACATGTCTCTTAACTGAAAATGTTCAAGACGCTTGCCCTTCTGGAAATCTGTCTGATGACAGGTCCGAGTATCAAGATTTTGCCGCTAGATACGATGGATGTGCGATGGAGAAGATGAATAAAAAATTGATAAAAAAGAGAATATTGATAAAGAAGACTTGGTGCATCAGTGTGGAAAACATGAGACTGTTAAAGTGTTGTTGCTCTTGGCTATCACGAATATGAAACAGGCCCATGAAGCTGTTAAAAGGTCTCCCTCACCCAAGGGAAATAATATTGACCGGGCACAGCGGAGCATGGCTGACATCGTCTGCAGCATTATGATATGTGGGTTCTGCCTCGCTTTGAACAGCTGCCGAAATTCTCCCAGCTATGAAAGCTGATGAGTGTAGATCAATTAGAACTGGCAGCTGGTGTAGAGAATACAGTGCATCTGTGCCATATGTCAGCTGGGATGGACCTGCCCGTGACAGAGTGCATTAAAGGTGCTTCGTTTTCCAAATCAGTAGGACAGCGAATTTCTGTACCCCCCCACCCAGCCACAATCTCCCCTCCCCTGCTCTCAGCATCGCGGGACAAAGTTGACCATTTGACATTAAGCAGGTCGTTGACACTGAAATCTAACATTTGTTAAAGATCACTGAGAAAGTTCGCCATAAATTTGCCAGATGTCATCAGTTTTATCCAACCATGCCAAACAAACAAAAAATTTATGAGCATTGTACGTGTGACAACAATTAAATACATCATGAAATCAAAGCATCTGTGTGCAAAGTGTTTCGTCATGTCCTTAGAGTTCAGTTCAGAATGTGTCTTTCTGCACCAAACAGTCTGCTAATTAGATTTCAAGACATGATTGCTGGAATCAGTTCCATTTTAATACTTCCAGTTGATTCTTAACATTTTTTTAAGTGGCCATACTGTATTTTGACCGAATTTTCAAATGTAGGTATATTATGACAGAAAAACATGTACAGTTCAACTCAGTTGTGTGAAGGCATAAAGCATGTTACAGTCTCCAGAATGACTCTTGCATAATATACTGGTTCTAATTAGATACATACTTTAAAAATTTTACCCAAACATTGATTGATTTCAAATATGTAGAAAAATTTTAAAGAATATATTTGGCAAACTCAAATATGTATTGCGTATGTTTTTGTAAACAGTTCTTTATAAGTGTTTATTTTTTTCTCAGATGGACTTCAGTTGTTCCGGCAGTTCTTGAGGTCAGAGTTCAGTGAAGAAAACATCGAGTTTTGGATTGCATGTGAAGATTACCAGCATACGAGAACCAATCGGCTCTCAGCAAAAGCCCAGACAATCTACTCTGATTATGTTGCTGTCCATGCACCAAAAGAGGTAAGCCCTGTGGAATTTCGAAACTTGTTAACGGCTCAATTCTGATATTGCTAACAATGCTACTGAAAGTTACATTCAAATTCATGTTGTTGTGACAATACCTTGTTTTAGATTGTTAAGGTTTTGAACATGCAATCACCAGAATCTGAGTCATAAGAGGAACTTCTTTGTGCTACTAAAAATATATCAGTTTTTGGTGGACTCCATCAAAGTGAATCTAAGAGAATCCATCTAATTCTGGTTTAAAATCACCAAATTAAAGCCTTGGCCCATGAAGCATACTTAGTGTGAAAACAGCCCTAAGCTAATTAAATGTACTTAAAATTTCAACAACATACGTAGTCATAGTATTAAAGGGAATAGCTACTACGAAGTGCACTTCATCAAAACTCCAGTTAATAACCAGTCCCACAAGTGGTTGATAGCTCAGCTTAGATCCGAGTGAATAAATATGTTTCTGAATTAAGCCAAATTTTTAATATGTGGGACATATGTTGATGATCAGTACTTATTATTATGACATTCAGTTTATTTTGTTTTCTTTTTTCTTTCTTTAGATTAATCTGGACTCCAAAACAAGAATCAACACCATTTCCAACATGACAAATTTAAATAGAAAAACATTTCTAGATGCTCAGAAAAGGATACAGGCATTGATGGAGAGGGATTCCTACCCTAGATTTCTACAGTCAGGGTACTACCAAAGCATTTTGTCAAACCACAGGAAGTGAGCTGGTAGCCATCTTGTTTCCATCTGTTAGTCGCCATAGCATCCTAGTTTATATCTACCCATCTTGTGTTTCAACCTTGTAAATCCTCATGGAATATTTGATGTGAAGTTACGAACTTGTACATAAATTATTAGCTTTCACATATCTGTATTTACATGTTTTATGTATTACTTAACTGCCAACCCACCGCCAGTTTTAAATATTCATATTCAAATGTTGTTGTTGTGGTTACGTATTTTGGGAGGTATTCATTAGTGTAATATGTTTTACATATTTATTTTGTAAATAATAAGTACCAGTATTCGTCCAGTAGTGAAAAGCCTGAGTTTCTACCCCTGTATTAAGAAAAATATTCTTTATTGAAATATTATCTGCCAAAATTGCTTTTTTTTTCGTTCAGAATATGATACACAATGTAGATGTATTCTGTAACAAATAACACACAATAAGTAATGATTTCTCCTGAAATTTTGACTCACTTTCGCCTCTGTTGCATTTTTTGTTTTCATATTTATAAATCAGGTAGTGCAATTCTGCTAATTCTGCCATATCTGCTGAAATGATACTGGAATTCTCTGCGACAATAGATGGGGCATTTTATTTGTCAGTTATGGGGTCATTGCAGAAGAACTTACGTTCCGGTTCTGAATTTGACCTAAAATTTGCTCCAAAAAGGTCAATTTCCTGAACAGGATGCAGCTCGATATTATCTTTGCACTGAAGTATTTTTTCAGTGGTAGCCTATATAATCATATTTCACAAACCAACCTTAAAACAAGGTTACTTGAAAAAGCCCTAAAATTAACTTTAAAAAAGGTTAATAGAACTCTAAAAATCAGACAAAAATGAGTAACATATAGTCATGGGCCAAATTTTAGGTCATGGAGAGTCATCTACAATGTCAAGAAATAGTTTAGTTCAGGATGAAGTACTGGTAATGTATGCTGAACTGCTAGAAATGTTTTGCTATGTGCAAAGGAGAAAAAAATTGGCTTATCATAAATGCAGGGCTCATGCCAGGATTTTCTTTTTTTTTTCTTCTTCTTCTTCTTTTTCTTTTTTATTCTTTTTGAACTCTCGTGTCTAATGGGGAGGTAAGTGCCAAGGGGAGATAAGTGCTAAAGTTATGTGATGTGGCAGTCCTCACATATAATTCTAGGCTTTGTCCAAATTATCAGCAGTGCTGTTTGAAAAAATGTTGTTAAGGTTGTGTTGAATTTTTGTTTGTACGTTACTACAATTTAAGAAAAATGTTTTTTTTTAACGTGTTCAATATATGTGTAATATATCTATGTTAAACTGTGTGATGTAAGAGATTAAGCTTACATCTATAAGCAAGCCAGTTTTAACTCAGAAAGATTGACAGAAGAGATAACAATTTTTAATTGTATTCAGTAAGAGAAACTGACGCTTTGTTAGAAAATGTGAGTACCATAGTCTAGTATTGCTCCATGTTGATGTTGTCACATTATGCATACATTTATTATCAGAATGGCCTTGACCCTTGAATTTGACATGTCAATCATGGGAGATAACTCTAAAGATTTTGACATGTTACCTATTATATTGTACAAAATTTACCCCTGTTTCTGTGATATATATATATATATAAATATAAATATTTAAGTTTTTTGTTTTTGCAATTTCCATGACATGGTGAATGATTTTTTATCAAGGACAGAAAGTATGGCACATGAAATGTTGTATTGAGAGGGCAGTATTGAACATGCATGTCAGTGCGTGTTCCAGGAAAAGTATTAGGGAAAACAACAAAGTATTTTGAAGTACATGCAATGTTATTTTGGTGGCGCTGAAAAACACATGTGAAGTACAGAGGCGAACCAATGGATGTACTCTCAGTAAAGGAAGTACTCCTGGTTATTTTGAAAGTGTATGTATATATATATAACATATATATGTTGGTATGAAAGCGTATGGTTAAAGCACAAATACGATACCCGACAAGTATCTGTTAATACAGTATTGCAGAATGAATGCAAAGTACTTCATTGCAAGTATAGGTACATGTATATGGAAGAAGAAAACAATGCAAGCATATGCCGGATGTCCACGCAAGACAACTTCAGAATGACCTGAATAAATAACTGTTCAAAATATTGTAAAGGGCTCTTGAAAGTGCTACTTTGCATGGATAAAAGATTTGCAACTAAAGGCAGATATCCTCTTGTTTTTCTTCAGTGCAGATTTATTGAAAAAAGATTTTCAGTTTCTGTGTACGAAAAGTATGTCCTGTCATGTTTTAGACAGACTCATCTATTCATGATCATGGGGTCCCAGTCATGTTTCACAATGCTTATTAAGATTCATTTGATCGGTTCACATTTTAATATGTAAAGCATTATATAATGACTGCTATAACAACCAGAATGAACTTGCCGGCATGTAAATATTAGTGCAATTTTAAACTCCTCGAGTTGTTTTGGGATTCCTGGAGCCTTGTGTTCATACTATATTCACCGCCTGTTTGATATTTATCAGCAGTGAGCTTTGTTATTGTGATGTGAATTCAGCCTACAGTCTCTCCATGATGTTTGCAGATTATGAAATAAAGATTATAAACTTATAAAGAATTTGTTTTGCTTAAATTGTTCTAATCCTTTACAGGAAATGTTAATGGCATAAACTTCTTTTTGCAGATATGCAAATTAATGCACTGTAGATTATTTGATTTATTTGATTGGTGTTTTACGCCGTACTCAAGAATATTTCACTTATACGACGGCGGTCAGCATTATGGTGGGAGGAAACCGGGCAGAGTCCGGCGGAAACCCACGATCGTCCGCTGTTACTGGCAGAGCTCCCCACTTACGGCCGGAGAGGAAGAAAGCATGAGCTGGACTTGAACTCACAGCGACCGCATTTCTGGGCCATTGCGCTGCGCTAGCGCGATGACCGACTGAACCACGGAGGCCCCGCACTGTACTTAGGCAGCGCTGTCTGATGTTGAACTCCTACAGAGTACTTTATTTTGAACATTCAACATTGATATCGTTGATTAGTTGCATTAGATGATTGATGATATTGAGATGGAATAGATTATTTGATTACATTTGATTACAAGTCGATTGATTGGATTACATTGATTAAATTTGCTTGATTATGCCTTATTGATTTACCAATGAAAATGAATTGGACTGATTTGATTAGATTTGATGAATTCATCGACTGACTGATTGAAATAGGGAACATTGAATCCCAGGGTTATAATCAGTTTCAGAAGAACCAGGGAACACAGTGACCATGGTACTGTCAGACAGTGAACAGGGTCGTGGTCGAGTGGTTAAGGCGCTTGCTTTTCAGTTGCAAGATTTATATATTTATCTATCTGCTTGGTGTTTTATACCATACTCATAAATGTTTCACAGATACAATGGCGCCCAGCATTACGGTGGAAAGAAATGGGACAGAGCCTGGGGGAAACCCACGACCATCCACAGGTTTCTGGCAGACCTTCCCACGTGCGGCCGTAGAGGAAGCCAACCTAAACTGACTTGAACTCACAGCGATTGAATTTGTGAGAGGCGCCTGGATCACTACGCTGTCTTATCTCTCGGCCACGGAGACTCCTTCAGTTTGCTAGATCTCGGGAGACGCGGGCTCTAAATCATTTTCAGGCGAAATTGTTAGGATTTCCCTCATTCCACTGTTCTCTTGCTTTACAAGTATTAAGACCATATACGAGGACACTTTCAACCGCTTGGTGTCACCAAGGACCCAGAGACTACTTGCTTTCAACCAGCATGACGCATGTCACATGAAAATGTAGCCCAGTGTGACGTGCCAAGGGTTCGTGGTTTACTCCGGCCATTCCAATTGTCTCCACCAATAATAAACAGTCCTCCATCATAAGAGTGAACAATTCTTGCGTATGGCGTGTAACAACAATCAAACAAAATAAAATCTGTGTAGTACAACCCGACAATGAAAATAATACCCGACACAAAAAAAGGACAAAAAAACATGCGTAATGGTAATGCTGAAGCTCTATTGACTGCCCCATATTCCTCATATATGCCCAAACGTATGTATGATAAATATGTCTTCTACAATGCAAAAGAATACAGCATACAGAGTAAAACCGCAGCAGCGACGGCAGCGTGATAAACTGTTTAAGAAGTAACTACTTACACTAGCACGCTGGCTAAAGCAGAATTAGGTAAAAAGAAATTCCAATGATGTTAAATGCAATGTACTAGTCGCCTCTGGCCTAGGATTTCTCAAAATGTTGTGGTGTCGTCACATTTAATACACTTATACAATAACATGAAAACAATGTCAAGGGACCAGGCCTCGGGGATGCTTAGTCCACCCGCAGAACTTCGGTTCATGCAGGAATACAAGACAGAGGCAAGTTTTGATGTGTGACATTCCTTTCTTGGTATACATCAGCCATGTTCTCATGCTGGCCTCCTCTCCGGCCGTACGTGGGAAGGTTTGGCAGCAACCTGCGGATGGTCGTGGGTTTCCCAAGGACTCTTCCAGGCTTCCTACCACAATAATGCTGGCCGCCTATAAGTGAAATATTCTTGCGTACGGTATAAAACATTAATCAAATAAATAAATAAATAAATAAATACATAAATAAATAAATCAGTCATGTCGTTTTTGTTGTCAAAACGTCAAATGTACTTGCGATCACGCTGTTGTCAAGATGGAATGTCTGCGTGGCTTTGACCCTGAAAAATGAAGGGCAAAACTCGACAGATTTTCGCCAAAGATTCAGCTGTGAAGAAATTCGTGATGCACACACTACAAGGGGGACTACACATACATGTAAGTGTTTGCAAAACTTGCAAGTGATGACATGAGCCCTTGAGTTATTCAAATACAGCTTCCCGATTGCTTGGAAGGCATACTGATCTCATTTTGAGCAGATGGAGATAAACATGGGCAGATAAATAATTGCACTTTGATCAGAGGATTGTTAAAAAGGTCGCTGAAATGATTGGGATTGCATAGGGAATACATGCGGCGCGCAAACCGAGTTTGTTGTTTTTCCAGTATATAGGGAAATATAATCCAATTTTAGCGCTAAGCGTTTGGCTATGAAAATTTTAATTTTGACATTAATCTTTCCTCGAAACACGGTCAGCAAAAATAGCCCTTGTTTCAACTGCTAAAATTCCAATAATAATCATAGATGTAACGTTTCAACATTTTGACATAACCAAAAACTGGTTGCTGGAATCGGCCCACAATGATCTGTAATTCCTTTTGATTGATTTGAAGGCCTCTTATTTGCGTGCTTGGTAATATTTATGTGTACTAAGACTCAATGGAAGAACACCTAAGGTTATAACTGAACTGATCACTTAAACCGTGCTGGTCACATGAATAGCTAGAAGAACACAGTGTGAAGAGCAAGTAACCGCCATATAGATGCCCTCCCCAAACCTGGTGATTTAATTCAAACCGCAGCCGCGGCAGCGATAAGAACTGGATTCAAATCTATAACCTCGATCATTGGTCAGTTGTTGATCGACTGCAGCTAGCATAAGGCTTCATCTGATGCATCAAGCGAGGGATCCACGGACGTTTTAATGGAATTCATTATAGTCGCTGATTGGCTCGTGCAGGCGGGAGATAAGCAAATTCAGGCTAAGTCTGGCTTCAGCCGAATTTTAGGTACAGTGCAGATATTCTAAAGGGAAGGATTTGACCCAGGTGATCCTATCTTCACTGCATTTCAGCCAATCAGTGCCTTTACTCCTCAAAAAAAATCTTGCATTTCCGTTGTTGTGACGGATTAATCCGTTTCTGGTAATGAATAATTCCGTTCCTAATAACGAATTAAAGTAGAACAGCCGGATTCTCTGAAATACATCCTACTACCTTGGCGCAAATGATTCCATGGAATGGAGTCCCATGTAAATCAATTCATGTATGTATGTAACGAATTACGGCGTTATCAGGAACTGATTAATCCGTTAGATCAACGGAAAAGCAATTCGCCATGCTTCAAATAACGGATGCAACGGAAGATTTTTTTTTCAGGTAATAAGTCTGCAGATTGGAGCTTTTAGGTTTAAACTAAAAGAAAAATCGAGCTTTCATTCTGTGTCTTTTGTTGTTGTATTTAGTGGGTATGAATATTACATTTATTCGAAGGATTCAACATCACTTTTCATTTCTAGGATGGTGTGGAAATGCTTAGAGTTGTACAAGTGGTCATCCGTAGTCCCTGGAGTAGCCTGAGCTCTTTCCATTCACGACTTATCTGACAACTCCCTTCACTCAAATCCAAAATCCAACTAAGGAGAGTGAGATTCCAGTCAGTCACCTCACTGGTCAGATCGTCGACTGTATAGCGAGATCAACATGCGGATGATCGAGGGTTTCCTCCGGGGTCTTCCCGACTTCCTCCCTTCTTAATGCTGACCGCCGTCGTATAAGTGAAATATTCTTGAGTACGGCGTCAAACATCAGTCATCAAAACAAACAAATAAATAGATAAATAAATGTGGCGAGATCATTGTCTTTCTAAAGGCCAATGCGCCAACCAGGATCTGATTTGTTTTACCCACCAACTATTCAGTTGTGTAAACAAAATACACGTATAACTGATCCTGGGTTGATTTACGTCTTGCTTTTAATGGGTTTTGGCAACGACGTATATAGGCATATGTGTGACGTTTATCTTCAAATTGGAGCACAGCAAATAATCAATGTATACTGCTGCATCCAAGGTTCATTATATGCAATTTGATTGATTTCATTTGGGTGTTAAAGAAAGCCGCTTGGGGCCCAGTTGGACATTGCGGAGAGGCGTTGAAATGATGTGCTTAAATATCAAGGGTCGTGATCACAGTGCAATATGCAACCATTTCCGGTATAGTTATTGATTCAATAATTTCACTGGTTTGTTACACCCCCCTTTATGTTCATCTATGTCGGATTTGTACGGATACACGATGCTGTTCAATTCCTGTTTCGGACACTTATACGTGGATTCCAAGTGATAAGGATGGCAATCTCCTTTGGTGGATTTGGTGGCAATCAGCCTTAATGGCAATGGTGACAATCAGTCTCGAGGGTAAAGGTAGCAATCAGTCTCGGTGGCAATGGTGGCAATCAGTCTCGAGGATAAAGGTGGCAATCAGTCTCGGTGGCAATGGTGGCAATCAGTCTCGGTGGCAATGGTAGCAATCATCCTCAGTGGCAATGGTGACAATCAGTCTCCCTGACAATGGTGACAATCAGTCTTGGTGACATTGGTGGCAATCTGCCTCGGTGGCAATCGTAGCAGTCAGCCTCTGAGGCAATTGAAGCAATCAGTCTGGACGACAATGGTGGCAAACAGTCCAGCATGATGGCAGTGACAACCAGCCTTGGTGGCAATCAACCTTTCATGGCTAGTGGTGATTAGTAGTCGACAGCGTTGGTAACACGGTTTTGAAAGGTGATCTTGCGTAAACGTGGTTGAAATCACTCACCTTTCGTGAATATCCATGCATGACTTGACATATACAGCTTTAGTTTACTTTTGGCGTGAGCATCAGCCTTATACACGTGAAAAAACCACGTGTATATTTACCAAAGGTCGGTGGCTTTTACCCGTGACAATCTGATTTCCTTCACTCTTAAAACTAGCCGCTGTATTAGTTGTATTAGGTAGAAACGTTTTCATGAATGTGACGTTAAAGGGAAAGAAAGTCATGTTATTGTGTAAGGTTTACGAGACATTTTGTGTCAAAATGTTTTCATTTATTTAGTTATGCATGCATGCATGAGTTAAATGCATCTCAAGGTTTGAAATAAAAGTTTTGGATGGCACCCTACATGTATCTGGATTTCTGTGATTCTATGTTTAATGTATCTGGCTATCCTTATTTAATTTTGCGCTCTCTTTTCCATTAAACACCATGGATGGACCCACTAGAACACGTTTTGACTTTTACAACCTGCACATGCACTGTGGACCATGAACACGTTTTGACTTTTACAACCTGCACATGCACTGTGGACCATGAACACGTTTTGACTTTTACAACCTGCACATGCACTGTGGACCATGAACACGTTTTGACTTTTACAACCTGCACATGCACCGTGGACCATGAACACGTTTTGACTTTTACAACCTGCACATGCACCGTGGACCATTAACGCGTTTTGATTTTTACAACGTGCACATGCACCGTGGACCATTAACGCGTTTTGATTTTTACAACGTGCACATGCACCGTGGACCATGAACACGTTTTGACTTTTACAACCTGCACATGCACCGTGGACCATGAACACGTTTTGACTTTTACAACCTGCACATGCACTGGAATGTCATGAATTTCAGTCTCACGGAGTGTTCCACATCATTCAATATTAAGCAGTTTTCTCGCTGGCAGTCCACGTGGGCTTCCTACTACGACATTATCGTATCTTTACATTATACATTCACGCTGGTTTATTTGATTTTTGCATTGATTAAATTTATTGGATTGCTGTTAAAGGCTGTACCCAATGATGTTTCATCTTTGCTATATACAGCCGTTAAGTTTATGGGTGAAAGCAACCAGTGCTTTGAAAAGCAGGAGTAACTGTAGTTTCGTTAATTGGGACTAACGCTCTCTCCCTGGGTATATAGCTCATACTGTAGTGCCGAGATCACTACTTGTTTCGAACTGACCACCTAAGAGTCAGATATCTTTAATCTAACAATGTGGAAAATTAGGAGTTAAAGTTTACGACGAACATGTATTACCCATCTGATGATCCGAAACGACCTCGCTCTCACAGCTGAGCACATCAGATTGGTGGATGCCATTTATTTATTTATTTATTTATTTGATTGGTGTTTTACGCCATACTCGAGAATATTTTACTTATACGACGGCGGCCAGTATTATGATGAGGGGAAGCCACTCAGAGCTCGAAGGAAACCCACGACCATCCGCAAGCTGCTGTCGGACTTTCCTACCTACGGCCGGAGAGGAAGCCAGCATGTGCTGGACTTGAACTCACAGCAATCAAATTGGTGTGAGGCATCTGGGTCATCACGCTGCACTAATGCGCTATCACATTGCACTAATACGCTAATGGCCTCGGCCACGGAGGTCCAGGATGTCATTAAAAAGTGATTTAAAATTTTGTGGGTATAGTACCGAAAATTGTCTGAGACCAATATCAGGGTTTCGAACCAACGACCTCAGAGGTGAGAGCAAGAGGTTTTTCAGGCACCTGCTGAAAGGCGCTGTTTTTTTTTGGGGGGGGGGGGGTTGTTGTTGTTTTTTTGCGGACACCTCGGATTCCTCCACCTGTTAACCTGAATAAGTAAACCTGAGTAAGTAAAACATGTTTAGAGCGGCGCTTAAATCAATGAAAACTTAAATCAAAAATATTTTATCTATAGTGTGAAAGGCCAGACTTCCACATTTTTGACCTCATAAATTCGAATTAATGCGGACGCATTTGGTGTCTTGAATGACGTTGAGCGGCAGCTCCATGTTTTGCTGTTTAACTTCAGTTTTAACACTTCGTTTTTACAGTGGCTAGAAACCAAGATGTCTTTAAATACTTACATATGTTTCTTATACAGTTATACATCACCACAGTGCCGTACGTTCATCCTACTAAAAGTATGAGAGGATACACACAAAATTATAATATTATTGTTCAAGTCCTGATTTCACGAGATAAATTTAAATTTGAGCAAGCCATGAAAACCTGGTTTCTTCACTAATGATCAACACAGAATGTCAGAACTACGTTAATTTTCCATATTTGAAAACAACGCAGTTTTTTCTCTTGCCATATCGGATACCGATGGTCGAAGGGGAACAACTTTTGAGTCCCCTGCTTAACCCAAACGATTTCAGTGGCAGAGTGCTTAAATAATTTTACATGGATCAGAGAGAAGGTAATTTTAAATATTTTCTAGTGTTCTACAGTTATTGACGTCGTTGTCAACCGGTAAGATGTCTCAACAGAAATTTCCGGGGTAAATGATGAAGTATACCTGTATATTAAATGTGAGGGCGGCCGAAGGGATTGGAAGAGGACATTCCACCATCATCAGCATGTAGATTCAGCATACAAGTATTGGGATTGCTCATCGGTTAGGAGTCTATGAAGTTGTTAAGGATTCGTGTGGAAATCTTACAACACGCAGTATCATCAAAGGTTTCAAACGTAACCGAAGGCCTGCCACAGGAGGATTTCGGCACTAAGAAACGACTTCAACTGGTCATCAGAGACGCCTGGGAAAGAAGTCTTTGAACCCCGTTTTCATAGCATAGTCACTTTACACGGGCAATTTCTAACTTTCTCGACAAGACATTTTTCAAAGTTTATGTACATGTGATTACGATTTTGCGCTTCCAATAAGTGTTGTCTTCACAATAAGATGTTCGCAGTTTACCTGGGAATATATATATAAAAAACTAAATATATCCCCCAAATTATACAAATCTGACCCAGCGCTATTATCAATTTTTATGATAAATTGAACTCAAAGTGTATCCTTCAATTGCTAAAAAATAATGCTTTCCAACATCTTGAATTACACCTCTCATCATGTATTAGTCTTCAAAAAGGACACTTTTTGCACCCAAATGCTTAAAATATGTAGAAAAGCATACAATGTTCTTTTCTGTACACTTTTCAAAAAGTCATTCAAACCACCAAACATCGTATAACGGATATCGCTCTACCATGTTTCCGTCAGTTCTCCCTTAATGACAGATTAGCCCCTACAACATCAACGACAAGGTACTGTTTACGTACTGTGTCAGGCATGTTAAGTTCTCAAGCGAAACTACCTCAGCCGCATCTCTGCCATCTCAACATAGGCACGCCAGTTCACAGCAGGTAACACCACTCAATGAGCTAATACCCCGGATCTAGGGGAAATGAGAAACACAACTGCTCTGGTTCACATGTTATACTTTTTATCAAGTTTTAAGGTATCTACAATTCGAATTTGGTTTGTATCTTTAAATGAGAGGAAAGATAGGAGAATGGAGAATAAGAATTTGGAAATATATGACCAAAAATTTAAAGCCTGAGGGGTTCTATTTTCCTTAAGGCCTACAGCAATACTGTACATTGCAGATACAGATCATATATATCATATATATATAGATATATTTGCCGTGCTCAAGAATATTTCACTTATACGACGGCGGCCAGCATTTCGGTTGGAGGAAATCAGGCAGAGCCAGGGGAAACCAGACTATCATCTGGCAGCGGACTTTCCCACGTACAGCAGGAGAGGAAGCCAACATAAGCTGGACTTGAACTCACAAGGACCGCATTGTTGAGGGGCACCTGGGTTATTATTCCGCGCTGGCGCGATAACCCTCACGTCCAAGGAGGTCTTAATTACATTGTAGGTTATACCTCACCGAAATCACACCTCCACTTTTCAGAATGTAATTCTGTGTAATTTAATTAACAAAGTCATTTTTGTTCTGTCGTTCTGCGGCCAGATGGCCATATTTTGTGTACATTTAGTATGAAAGTAAAGACAATTGTTAAAACTTGGGACAGATATATGACTTTTATTGATGAAAGTTTGAAATTCTTACACCGATTAAATCAGCAGCCCCAACTTCTAGAGCTGGCCCTCTGACGCATGCCCTACATGGAATATGCTGCACATACCGCCCACCCTTGTGTGTCAAGGTTTAGTGAGTTTTTCTTTTTTTTTTTTCAAATATATAACTTGTTTACTGAGAGTGAATACTTTTCCAACCCAATATGTAAAGGACCCCTTGCAACTAGACGGTAAATTTGCAGGAGTGAAGTGATTTGAAAATATCTTTTGGAGTGGTGTGATCCATTTGTTTTATCAGAAAGCAAAAGTAAGGTCAAAAGCAGATTTCGCTATTTTTAGGGCGTTCTGCTGAGGGAATTCCCATCATAATAAAAATAGGATTACATGATCCAAAATCATTTGTGCGTCTCTAATGGAAAGCTAGAGAGTTTTAATCTATTGCGAACTACACTGTAAAATGACCATCACCCAACGCCTTAAATGGGTGATTAAATTTCAAAAACGATTTCCCATCTACTTGAAAGGGGCCCTTTAAATAAAACATGCGGATACTAAGGATAACCTTTAAGTTATCCAAGGGCGTAAATGTAGCCCTTCGTGGTAAATGTCCTGTTATCAGGTTTGCCATAACATGTCTGTAAATATTTTGGCAAGTTCGCGTATTAGTATTTAAGCTTATCAATTTGTTTTACAAAATTATTGGCATTAAGTCGACGTTGTTTACAAGGAACTAATCTTCATTTCGATTAAGCTTACGCGTTTGAAAGTTTAAGGGCATACATACATGTACGTGATATTTCTCATTGTATAACTACATTCAAAATTATCCATTATTATTTATAATTATACTTATCATTTTGTATATGTTGTGTATATTCGTTGTTTGATATGGATTATTTTCAGCCTTTCCTCGTTTTGTATGAACGAAGATATGGTGGGAAAAAAATTCCAGATACCCGAGACCATTGTGTTTACTTGATGTGCCAAAGAATGGTGTAAGGGTATCACTATCGGAGTGGGAAAGTGATAAACAAATGGCTTGTTCAACTCTCTGACAACGATAGGCTGACAAGATCTGACAAGATCAAACAAAGAAACACAAAGACGCTAGACAAAGTTCAATACATATATTTGAACAAAATAGACAAAAAGTACAACACACAATAATATACGAAACTATACTGATAAATGTCAAAAATATATAGTGTCTTACTGGTGACAGCGTCCAAATCCGGATGGAATGTTCCGGTTTCCAAAGGCAAGTCAGACCACGTAAGTATAGAATCCACAGTCCTTGGAAAATCTCAAATAGAAGAATGACAGTCCTGTAAGTGACAAACAGCAGAGAGCACGGTACGCCGACGGTGGTATATATCCAACCCCCCCGCAAGGTGCAACTTTTCTGAGCGGACGGGTTGACAATATGGCGATGTGTGTTTCAGTCCTCGGGAATATACACAGTCACTTTCAGGGTAAACTGGGATTAAATGTACGTAATCGCTCAAAGAGACAATGAGTGATACAAGCTCCAAAAGAACACCTCAAACAAAATAGCAAGTGGCGAAACACAAGCTCACAAAATGCCACACACAGAAAAATGGAGTACAAAGTGAGAAATGTCGAGATATCTCCAAATCCCACAAAATCCTTCTGAGTGGACGAGAGTAAATTGACTGCGAGCTTTACAACTTCGTCGCTCATAACTAGAAACTAACGTAAAAAAATCATGGATAATTTGATCGTAAACAAGTTTACAACTTGGGTACATCTTTCCAGAATGTACGCTCTATGTACAATGACAAGAAACTCATGAACACACAAACCTCGCGAACAAGCGACTGAATTCCAGTGCAGGCTAAAACCTACACAGAGGAAAAAATGTAGGTTAGAAACTCATCCGGTTACCGAAAAAAAAAATATATATATCATACAATATTTCAAAGACGGTGTTTCTAACAATGGGTATTTTAGTTGGTAGACCATTGTTATCAAGCAAAATGACCAGGCGTATATGTCAGTATATAAGGCCTATAGGGTATAAAGTCACCGAGAGAGCATCTGAAAGGGAAAAACCCCACAAAAGACAGGTTGAGTAAACAGACTGTTAAAAACATACCTTGCCTCTAAACATGCTGGAACTGTTATGTTTTCACATTAAATACAGATACAAGTGGTGTACTACATGTATATTCACGTATAGTCCACGATAGCACCGTAATCTTTATTTCTTTTTAATCAGTGTAAAAAAATATGCCAAAAAATAATAAAGACCAGATTTGGAATCAGCACGAAATGGAAATTCAGATGATGCATACTTTGTGTAAATGTGGTCTGTTCTTTTAAGGTTCAGTCACATGTAACAAAGATGAACTACGGATGACCTTGGATTACCACCACCGGGGTTCATCACCGCGGCCATTACGGTTCCATTATACGGTGAGACTACGGGTGGCCAAAGTATGACCAGGGATGACTACCGTGTAACACATCACATATGTAAGTGCATTGTGCCTTTAATGATAGAAGCATGGAACTTGGCATGCAATTAGATTGTTCCTCAACTTACATTTCAGGACGTAGTTTCTCAAAGGGCCGCCATTAGCGGTTGCAGTGCATATTTGCGGCAGGACATGCCCTTTGATATGGTTGAAAAACATATTTACGAGAAGTACTAAGCTTACAGGAGGAATGTCTACAACGATATACCTGCAACCCTGTCAAACACTTTATCTTTACCATATAAGAGTCCATTACAACCATCTTTCAACATTCGAGATGGCTGCTGTCAGCTATAATACATTTAATAACTAAACTAAATCGCAAGAGGGCATGAGGAGCCTGCTCTAGTTGTATTAGGGAAATAAGGAGCAGCTTAGGTAAAAAGGGTTGTAGGGGGCTGCCGTGGCCAAGTGGTAGGGATGCCAACACTGCACAATGATTCATTTGCCTCTCATCGAAGCGAGTTCAAATGCAGCTGAAGATGGCTTCCTTTGCAGATGAACATAGGAATGCATACCAGCAGCCTGCGGATCGTAGTAGTTTTGCCCGGTTTCTTCTCATC
This sequence comes from Acanthopleura granulata, assembly GCA_016165875.1. Classification (NCBI taxonomy): domain Eukaryota; kingdom Metazoa; phylum Mollusca; class Polyplacophora; order Chitonida; family Chitonidae; genus Acanthopleura; species Acanthopleura granulata. The sequence continues at coordinate 1,841,679 of JABBOT010000024.1, read as the reverse complement.
TAATAATACTGGTTGACGTGGTATAAATGATGTCAAATAATGCTGTTTGCCATCATATAAGTGAATTTCCTTATGTATTTCACCAATGAAATGAACCAATAAATAAGTAAATAGTTATTGAGATTTCCAGCAAAATCATGGACAGCAGGATGGCTCTGCTTCTGGCATATTCGTTTTCGTCTCAGACAAGTAACCTTGCAAAAATAAAAAGCATATCGCGCAGACCAACACAGAGAGCTTCTTTTGTGGGATCATAGACCAGAATTCAGCTTAAAGAAAGCGCCTTTCGTTCATCGATATTGCTCTGTTTGTGGCCTTACACTTTGTGTTGTACCATGTACGTCTTCTTCAGCAAGATATATAAACTATACTGTTTGTCACTCAAGTCCGTCCGGTGTATGAATCAGAGCATGCTTTCAGAAACTAACTGTTTCAGGTGTGGCATCACTGTCTTGAACAATAGCAACATGTCCATCCACTGTCATCCAGATGGTTCCCAAGCACATTGGGATCTGTCCTCTCAATATGTAGTACACCAAACATTACAACGAAGCAATCCACAATCTGATGTTTGGTTTCATCCGAATATTTGTTTTATTTATTGGACCTGTTCTTTAACTCCATACACGAGACTATTTCCCTGATGCGATGTCGGTCAGTTTATAGGTACATATGTACCCTGCCCAGGGAAACTATTCCAAGATCTTATGTGCAACAACAACAGAAACATTGTAGTTTTTATTAATTATATGCACTAACTAACACTAATTAATTCAGTTTTACCGGCTGTTGTCAGGAGGGTCTTTAAAGATTAACTCTCAGCACAGTTAGGCCAACGTGTGACTGTAATGGTAAATATTTTGAATATGACGGACATTTTTCAACATGACGGCCAAACTCATGTGAACATTGCAGCCCCGCAGGTCTTTGTTTCCATTAACTATGAAATTTGCATGTATTACGCCAAAGCCAGATGAAGTTTATTAAACACACTGGCATGCAAACCAATAACAAAATGTCCATACATACAGTCGCCGGCCATCTTGGAAAATGGCAGCTATTATTGCTGAAGGAAAAATCTGAGATGGCCCCATGTCCAAAAGTCTTCCCCATACCACAATCTACCACGCAGTGTGCCAAATGTAGTGCTTCTATCATCAAAGGCACAGCTGTCCCATATGTCCTACCTATGTGCTGTACTAGTGGCCGGAGGCTGACCTTTAGCAGGTGAGTAGTATATCCAGGACACTTACCGAAATCAACACTGTGTGAATGCGGTGTTCAAGGCGTTACTATGGGTGGTCAAGGTTGACCAAGGTTCCTCTCGGACGTAGGCGACAAGGGCTGAAGTAATAGATTTTGGGGGGGTATCTCTAGTTATACCGCACCATCACTGGCGCAAATCGTGTTGCCACGCTCATTGCGGCCAGCCGTTTGTTTCTGTGGAATGAATTATTATGAATTCGTTGCTGAATTATCTTTGTTTTCCAGTGTGTAGCATGTTGATGCCGACTGAAGATGTGGAGGCGATCTTTTAAGATTGTGAGATTGACAAATAGCTAGGAGGTATCAGCTGTCTACAAGCTGTAAGGTAAATGTTCTGAGTTGTCTGTCAATGTAACATGTAATGACATGGGGACAGAATACCATTTTAATGTTATATATTGTAATTACAATAAGTACATGTGTAAAGAACACTACAAAGTATTTCCATTGTGGTGTGGCGGGAGTAAGTTTCTTGACCATTTCTGTTATAAATTTACATATATGCTTAAGTTTCAACGACAACCCCAGCAATTTACAACAGACTCAGAGTGTTCTGCGCTTGGAGCAATTACGTCTTAGCTCAGGCAGAATGACCCCGTTTCATGCTGGCCGCTAGGGCTCGGCCAAACGTCAATTTCCACTGTCATAGTAGCTGTTGGAAAAAACACTTTACCGAAATAAACATAATATTGTCTAACCTGTTTGGCAAACTTAACTTTGAACATGCGCTCTCGTTCACATTAAGAATACAACGATATACAGAAACACTGATGTATTGCAGAAAAGAACAAAAGAGTAAACCGCTTCGGCTGACTTGTTTGAGGTCTGCAATATTCCACAGTTCAGCACGTTATTTTATACATTTAGTCTTTATACACTTTAAAGAAGTAAGGAGGAAAAAATCGTATTTGTCATCATTCACTTTATTTCAAATGAGAAATACACTCCATCTGAGCCGACATAGGCCACCCTGCTTTGAATAAGTCGCAGAGTGTGGACTGTGAACCAAGTTTATTGTTTAAAGGAATCTGAAAAATTAGGTGTTATCAGTGGAGCACTTTGGGATTTAAACCTTCGGTTGTTGGGTGGCTGGAGTTCAAACGTTGGCAGGCAGCGTTGGCGTTAGATCTACTGCACAAACTCGCATATTTCCACTTTCCACCGGCGATCTCTGAAGCGGAAAGGCAATAGTATGTAACAAAAGACATTTGTCTGGTATAGACTGGTGTGCTAAGAAATCTTACAATTTTAAACTTAGAGTTATTGTCACAAAATACGCCAAATATACATCACAATATATGCCAGAAAAGTCCAAATTGTGATATTTTCGACAACAGCAAACATTTCCAGATGTCACAATCATAAGGCTTTTATTCAAAATGCACCTTGTTTACAGTTCTACCAAAACAGAATATTGAGAAATTTCACAATGGGTGAAAATGTTGAACAAAATTTATTGGTACATGGATATTTTTGAATTAAAATTTTTGAACTACTTTTATACCATTCCAAAAACCCCTGGCGTTTACCAATACCTTATTGTGAACATTAAACCAAGATTTGATACATAAGCGCCAATGCCATTTCTTTGGGTAAAACGGTGGTGCACTGAAGTTGTGGGTGTTTATCGCTTTGCTTTGCTTTGTTGTCTCCAACAAAGATTTACCTGGGTTACAGACATGCAGCTGAAGTTAACAAAAGATTTTTCATCTGCGGCTAAGCAGTCCTGTGTTTGTCATTCTGTCTCCCGGTCTGTCTGTCGGTCGTTGTTTGTGCCTGTTTGTATGTCGGTCGTTCTCTAAGTGTGTCGATCATTCTGTGTGTCGGTCTGTCTGTAGGTAATTCTGTATGCTTATATGTATGCCGTTGATTTTGTGTGACTTTATGTGTCGGTCATTCTTTGTGCCTGTCTGTATGGCAGTCATTATGTGTGCCTGTCTGTATGGCAGTGATTATGTGTGCCTGTCTGTATGGCATTCATTCTGTGTACCTGTCTGCATGGCGGCCATTCTGTATGTATGTTGGTTGTTCTGTGTGTTTGTGTCTATGTCCGTCATTTTGTCTGTCTGTCGGTCTGTATGTTGGTCATTCTGTGTGCCTGTCTGTTGTAGATCGTTCTGTGTGCCTGCATGTATGTTTGTCACTTTGTGTGGTCCGTCAGTAAAATACAGAGGATCGTGGGTTTCCCTCGGTATGTCGGTCATTCTGTCTGCCTGTCTCTGTGTAGATCATTCTTTATATCTGTCTGTCTGTCTGTATGTCGGTCATTCTATCTGTATATAGGTCATTCTATCTGTACATCGGTTATTCCGTCTGTCTGTCTGTCTACATGTCTTTCTGCATGTCTGTATGTCTGCCATTCTGTCAGTATGTCTGTCATTCTGTCTGTGTGTTAGTTATTCTATTTGTCTGTATGTCGGTTATTCTGTTTCCATGCCTGTCTGTTAGTTATTTTCTCTGTATGTTGGTCATTCTGTCTGTGTTTCTGTACGTCCTTCAGTCTGTTTATCTGCCTATGTCTCGCCCATCATTCTGTCTATTTGCCTGTCTGTATGTCTGCCATTCTGTCTGTATGTCGGTCGTTCTGACTGTCATTCTGACCGATATGTTTGACTATATCGGTCGTCACATTTTGATATCGTATATTTTGACATTTGCTAACATGGGTCCCCTTAATTTTAACAAGAAATAATTACCCACCGAGGGGCGTAAGTGCAAGGCAACACAAAATGCTTTAAGCAGCTGTTGCGAATTTGTGACTTTTTTGCTTTTTTCACTTTTTTCTCTTCTTCAACTTACTCGTGATGGTCGTTCTCCGCGCTGTGAAATCCAACGATGACGTAATCGTGTGGGGCCCTATAATCCATGTCTCCGTCATACTCATTGATGAAACTTGTAACGTCACAATAAGCCAACTTTTGCTCTACGAGTTCACAGCAACGAAAACCGAACACTCTGTCCTCATGGTGGTTGTCATGGCGACTTTTGACCCCGGCGATGACCTGGTTGCCAGGACAACGGAAGGCCAGCAGTCCGTCCATTTCGTTGACGTCCTCGTACCACTTGCAGCTCTTCGCCTGACCACCACCTGCGAGAGTTCGGCAGCCATATAGCCATTGTCGATCTTCGTGATGATTATCGTGATGGCTTTTCACATCAGATAGGTATTGGTTGTTGCCACATTCAAAGTTGAGTGGGCCATCAAAGTTGTTCTGCCAGGCCAGTGTTGTGAAAGCGGACGTCAGGACTAGGGCCAGAATTTGCAAGAAAACCATGGTGAACTGATTTCGTACGGCGGTACGAAACTGTCCGGTTAATGAATATTGGATGACAGACAGGTAGCTTCGTTTATACCCACTATCTCACACAGGAAAAAAAAAGATCAGATTTGCAGAACAGTTTTTATCTCAGGGCTTACATATATCTGTCGACAATGCACGCACCTGTTCTGGCTAAGGGATATTTGCACGTTTGTCACCTCCACAGAGATAAGGACATCAGTATGTGTCATGTCATGTCAACACACATGGTCGACAGGTGTTCGGAAAACGAAGCTACGTGCAGTTCAAAAGAACCTTTCCTCCAAAGGCCACGGTTTACTAACAATCAACTTCAGAAGAAGTACAGCTTCGGACAAATGTTCTTGGGTTTATCTATACACTCTTGGCTAAAGTGGGGTCAATATACACCCGAAATGGGTGTAAATGCAACAGGATGCACACCATTTTATGTGTAAGTTTACACCCGTGAAAACGGTGTGAATTAACACCGTAAGAAAGGGTATAAATTAACACCTTTTTGAACAGGTGCGTATTAACACCCTTTGGAAAGGGTATAGATTAACACCCTTTAGAAAGGGTGTACATTAACACCTAGGAAATACTGTGTGAATTAACACCTTTTGGAAAGGGTGTGGATTAATGCCCCTTGGAACGGGTGTTGTTAAACACCTTTTAGAGAAGATGTGAATAGGCGCCTTTAAAAAATCTTGCAAAATAACACCTTTTGGGAGAGATGCAAATTATCACCATCCAAAACGGTATGATTTAAGGCCATTTTGCAAAGAAAAGTTGCAAACTGACTGGTATTTACAATGTCCAGAAAGGGTTTACATTCCAGTTTAAAATGGTTTACATACCATTCAGAATGTTAACAACATAATGCCAGTGAAGAAAATTATCCTGCTGCTTCATTTAAGTGATGTACATCTGAAACTGCATTCTGTCCCATGCTCAGCCCTCACAACCCTACCCAGAGGTAACTGACACGGGGTAAAGGTTTGTGTGGCTACTTGATCCGAGAGCAGAGTTTGTAGAGGACAAGTTTTGAGTGGAAGCGTTCTAGGTGAACCGTCACGATGGATCCTATATAGTCTTTTCAGGCACAACTAGGAGGAAGACAAGTAGAGTGGAAACTATGCGCCGATATAGTTTTTAGATAAACCTGTGGACAAAGTGAATACAACGACAAGGGGTTAAGTAACAAGAAAGGAGTTCTTTAATATATACTTACTACTTATACTTACTTATGTACCGCTGTCCCGGGTTCAAAGTGGAGAGAGAGCGAACCGTAGCCAAAAAGTTGATCCAAGTTCAATTTAGTAAAGTCCGAAAGCAAAGATGTATCCAAAGGAGAGAGGTTATAGTCCTAGACCGGGAGTATCAGGAAGCAACGTAGCGTGTAAGTGGCCAAAACACTTCTCTGTTAAAACTTGGTATTCGCTTATATAGCAGCGAACAAGTAATTCTTTTGTCTCTAAATCACTGGTCGTAAATTTTGAAGCGTGCTTTTCTCACTTTCATGTGTCGTCTGGAGGTGCGCTCTTTCCGCTTTTGGGTAACAGTAATGTGGACCAACGGCGAGAGCCATCTTTGACACATCTGAGGGAATTTCAGCTTGGGCCATGGTGTTGCATTGTCCCATCTGGACAATCAGCCACGCCAAACGGGCTTCCACCCGACCGTGAATTTAACCACCTTGTGTGGGCCTTAAACTTACGGGGGTCCTAACCCAGACACATGTAATCACGACATGTGCCTCGTAACATAACCAACAGGTCCTCATGGATGACATTCTAATACAGCGGTGGTAGTACATCCTAATGAAGTTTACTTAAAGAGACTATACATAAGGTTTTCGGCTCCAAAAATTCCATCTCACTGTTGTGGTGCAAATTCCTCCAAGTTTAAAGTCAAAGACAACTCGTATTTTTAGTTAAGTTTGCAAAAAAGGTTGGACAATATTATGCTCATTTCGGTACAGTATTTTTCTAACAGTAACTACAACAGCGGAAATTGACATCTGGCCATACTACGCCGACCAGCATGAAACGAAGCATGTGTGGGCTGTGGTTTATTTATTCCAAGCGCATAACTCTCTTGTCACCTAAGACTGTAATAACCTCCTAGGGATTTGATTCTAACTTACGTATATATATAGATTTATAACACGAAATGATCCAAAAACTTACTCGCGCCACAACACAATAGTCTGGAAAAACTTTGAAGCGTTGTTCATACATGTACTTGTTATAATTAAATATATAACAGTAAAACAGTGTGCCGTCCCTTATTACATGTTAAATTGACAGACAACTCAAAACATTTACCTCACAGCTTATAAACAGCTGATATCTCCCAGTTCTCTGACTTGTCAATCCCTCGTAAACTTAAAAGTATGACCGCCTTCAGATTCCCAGTCGGCAGCACAATACTCCACCCCTCAAACGAAGATAATTCAACAACGAATTCATACAAATTCAAACAGGTTTTTACATTTAAGAGAGAATTTTATAATCTTTTTAATTAACAGTGCCTCAGTCATTAGCTGCCAGTAGTATATAGCGTGATGTTTGAATATTATTCCTAGCTTTTAACCCAAGGGATATGAGAAAGTATTTGGGGTATAGGTATTATGTCATGTGTGATAATGTTCGAGGGAGCTGCATGTGTTGAACGCTGAGCGTGCCGACGTTCTTTTCTTTCGACGTCATGCTTGTTGACGTCTGGAGCTGCAGGTGTTGAACGCTGGACGTGACGTTGTTCTGTTCTCGTTCGAGACCTCTCAACGTCACGAACTGCCGAGTACGGTATTTGTATGTGATTTGTGTTCGGGTGTGTTTGACCACAGTTACACCCTAAATCATCAAGAGCGTTAAGTTTACCAGTCGGGAAGACCTTCGTATACCTGTGAAGGCTGGAATAAGCAGTTCAAGCGGGCATCACACATGAAACGCCATCCTCGGACGCAGCATGGACAGCATGATATCTACTCAGAGATATCCGTAAGTTTGTTTGTTATTCATACTGTTATTAGCACACATTTACGCCATAGCGTGTAATGTTATTTTACATGACAAGTAAAGAGAGTGTTTTTCTTTGTATGTAGTGTTATAAATGAAAAGGGGTTCCATTCATGGTGACATCAGGCTATATGTATACACAAAAATGGGGAACTACAGAAAAATAAACATATAGAAACGGTTATTGTGTTCAGAGTAAAAGTTTTCATTATGGATTAACTGGATGGTTGTACTAACACAGGGTAAAGTCATGTAAAACATGCTGTTTATCGCACGTCTAAGAGTTCAATACTCTATAGTATGAGGAACTGGGTTTTTTAATACGGAAACCACCGCGGAGGTTGGGTGATTTTACGTCTGGACCGTGAACAGGTGCGAGTGGTCTTGGTTGGGATGGGAATATACTGTTGCTGTTGCAATCGTTCCCTTTCCTCCTTCATTTCCTTTTTTTGGGGCTTTGTTTTACGCTTCTTAAGATGCGTGAGCATCTCCTCGGGCTTATCTCCTAGGCCCTTTCCTTCCTTCTCCTTTTCTTCCCTACTCACCTGAGCGGGCGTGGGTGCTGCAGGGGAAAATACGGGTGGGGTTGCCTGAGCGGGCACGGATATAGCAGGTGAAGGCACAGGTAGGACTGTAGTTGCCTTTGGTCGGCATGATACTACGGTGAGAGTGATTTTGAAATGTCAGGCAGCGTTGGAGGACTTGTTGACACTGGTGAATTTCATCTTCATTTGGCAATGTTCCATTCTTTAAAATGCTTTCCAATTCAGCATCTAACGTGTTAGGGACTTTGACAGTAGACGGGACGCGGTGAGATGAAGTCTGCTGAAGGAATACTTCGAACAGACGGGATTCCACCTGGGCCATTTTTCTCACATGAGACATGTTTTTTATTGAGAAGCCTTATTTCTTTCCATTTATATATCGTTTCTCTTTTTCATGTATGTCTTGAATTCCTTTAACTATATGTGGAAGTATTGATAAGAAAAATTGGGTTAATTCCTCGACATTTGTGTAGAATGGTGTGTTTGCGATGGGGTGGAATACGCTTGTTTACTAGCGTACGTATTTGTATCTTGTACGGGCGTAATCGAGCCTTCTGAGCTGGTGTCAATGAGACATTCCCATTTAAAATATTCTTAGGAATTTCACATACACATCGGATTAATTCCGCATTAGGTTCGTGAAGAATTGTATCCTTGGCCTGCGGGTGGGCATTAAGCAGGAGTTTTAGTAAAGGAAGAAAGCAACGTAATTGCACTGACATGGTCTAATTATATAGTGACGTGAAAGCGAAATCTCGGGAATGTTAATTGCATATGGCTGTGTTATTTCCCTGAATGTTAAGTTTTTGATGATTTTGGCAAGCAGGTCTATTGAACCTCATCGAGTGAATTGGTGGCCCCATCGTACATCTATGGGTCTAGCGATGAAAAAGTCAAGTTGAAGGAAATTGGTCGAGATTGCCAAGGATAGGGCTGGTAAGGTGCGGGGCTGTGTTGAGATGAATTCACGTCCGCAGGTGAGATGGTGGTCTTTGGTATTGAAGACTTGAGCCTATTTCGCTCAGAAGAACTGGTTGGTAGGTTCAGTCTTTGGTAAGCCATACAAATAGTAGGCATTGGGGCGATATCGCTCGCCGTGACTGGTCTATTACGCAGCGAGCGAAACTTGTACGTCTTATTTCCCAATAACTTGTCAAATACCGTCTTGTTCAATCGCCCTTGCAGAAGATGTAGTTTGCATTTATCCTTGGGGTGTTTAATCAACTCCTATTTCGCCTATCAACAATGCGATACACAACAGCATTTCGGCCACGAATACAGTTGTAGGTTTATTCACGCGCATTCTTTGTATGCAGTCATCTATACACTTAGGCATCGCGAAAGGAGACTGAGAAAATGTAGGATGGGAATTGTATTTATATACGCTTCAGGTCTGTTGTTGGTACCTTCGAATTATAGCTAGCCGGCCAGTCTCGCCATTTCACCAAGTGATATGTTTTGCCACACTACTTTCTGCTTAGTACGTATCAGGTGTAGTCTTGACGGGCTGGAGTTCTGTGTCTTAAAATATCCCCGCGAGTCATTCTCCATTCAAATCCTCTAACGTATAAACCACAGGTACCCTGGGATGACGAGCTAAAATGCGGAAAATTTCTGGACACCAGTTGGGTAGGTAAGATTTCTCAAAATTCCCTTTGACTTTACCAATGTGAACGAGATCTCCCACATCATACTGATAAATCCTCCGACTGCACCGAGACTGCATACAGCCATATAATTAGGCACAGACTTCATTTTGATTGTCAACTGTAACGGCAATAGGGGCTCGGGGAATGATAAGTCCGATTGCATCCCCGTATTAAGGAGGGTAAAACATCCATGTAACGCCGAGTGTTATTGGCTGTGAAATGTTTATACATGCGGGCTTTAAACCGCTCGATTACCGAGGCCTTAGCTTCATTAAAAGTGTGAGAAAAGACCCCCCCCCCCAAAAAAAACAAAAACACTCCAAGCTCCTTTGAAAATCGCTGAAAGGCCTTGTTGAGAAACTCTTTCCCTTCGTCTGTTTGCAAATATAATGGTATTCGCCCAGACTTGAAAATCTTTTTAATCGCTTCAGTAAGATTGGTACGTGTCTTGATAACAACAGGAACTACCCAGGCGTATTTGGAGAGAATCAAAGTGCTCGTCAAGTAGTGATTGCCATCATTGTACTTGGCTAATTTACTCATATTAACCAAATCAGTTTGCCACTGGCTGTCTATGCCGCCTAATGTAACCCCGTTGAGGGGATAGGGTCGACGAGCTGGGTGATGAAGCGTATATGTCTCCTGTTCGGCTAACCAAGTCTTTACGCGGTCACGTGACAACTCGAGAGCGTGCTGACTTGCCGCCCGCAATAAAGCGCCTGCTCTAAGGAACACGGCTTAGGCGTCATAATATAAATGCTGTAAGACTTTAGCGACAGTATCCTAGGATTTTTTGATTTTTGCGTTAGTTTGGCATCGAACTCTTTCCTACCGGCGGTGAGTCATGATGGACAGGTAAGGTAATTTTTCATCTTATTTTATACCCCATCTCACTATCCACCAACATGTAGGAGCACAAGTGATACTGATAGCCGGACATATAAGAATTCATGGCGTAAGGGATATTGACTCTGGTTAACAGGCTGAAGCTGATGGCTCGTGCTGTAAGGTGAGTAGTCTCGGTATGACTGCATGATAATAGCATTTGGAAATCGGATTACGATCCTCTGTGCGGTCACAAACACCTTTAGTGAATATTCGGACAACAGTATATCGTCCTCCATTCACAATACCATCTATAAACATAGGCCGCATCGCATATTTGTGTACTCTGAGATCAGTAACTGCATCGACAAGCTCTTCCCAACCTAAAGGCATAGGTTTCATAGTGGAATTGTTATCATGTCTCTAGCTGGCCAAATAAAGATGAAAAGCTGTAGGGTACCACGCGTCTTTCAGTATTTTTGCTTCTTATGTTAAAAAGCAAAAGTTTCCATCTTCTGCATGCATATATATATAGACTTTCAATAATTAACCACACTCCACGTATTTAACAACCAACAGGGATAGGTTATTTTACTGGTTTGGTCATCAACGGAGTTATTCCCGTTTGATCTATCCGACAAAAGTTTACTTTCAAGGGGAGTATCTCTCTGAGCCATATGGCAGGTAAGTAGAATAAGCTTACAATACGTAAGTTTTTGAATAACCACAAATCAACACCAATCTTAACGCATGATGACAAAAAAACCCATCAATCAGACCAACACTAAACATCTGAGTAAATCGCTAAGTATTCAAATACTTCCTTACACCTCCTCCTGATCTTCATCCTATCGCCCTGTCAAACGCTGGAAGTAAAGTTTGTTAAAATCCGGGTTACCTTTCTGGACTTGCTGATCACTGGAAATCGGTGATCACCTTAGATTTACCTAGACACAATGTAGCTTTATTGCGTGATTTCACTCCTCACGTCCATATATTCCGGTGGCTCGTGGCACGGACGGTGAGTTTGGCTGGGATGCCTCAAACGGCAACCTTCACACAACACTTCAGGTTATTCAGAATGGTGTTCTTCGCGGTAGTGAGAGGCGTTGCAGACGGCGGAAAAGTGAGAGATGTTTTGGCTGGCTGGTAAAGCGCTTCATTTGTTTTACCAAGCACTCCCCTAATACGATGGCAGGCCTCTGTCAGGTATTTCCACATGTCAACTCCCAACCTGACGCCACCCTTCATGGGGTAATATCTTTCCTGCGGGCTGTATTGCATCCAACGCCTTATATGTTCTTACTACCAACGCTCCCCGGTTTTTGGATTCCGTCGAAAAACTGAAGAAAGTATCTTCACTCAGATTAAACAGCGGTACCGATGGCACAACAATTTTCTCTTCACTAGCTGGTATAGGGTCTGTTACCGTTCGGTGAATTTCCGATTGAAAGGCATCTTTCAACTCATCAGCTGCATCCACTGGATTGGTGAAAAGGTGCTGGAAGGGCTGGCAGACATACTGGATGAAGGTGATTTTATCTTCTGCGGGTCGAATATGACACTCACTGAAAATGTCAATGTAGTGAGTTTTAGCGAAGCAGTTTTATATAGAGCGTTCTCGTGATGAACGAAAACGTCATATGGTAGCACGTCTACTAATTCGACGTAACGTCAATCGATTGCCAGCGCGTGGAATGCTTCCCCCAACACCTGTTACTCTCGACAGATGGCGCTGCAGATGTTTTCTATTTGGTCCGCGCTCGCTGACATTTTCTAAAAATGGCAGAATCTAATACTTGTGCTTTCATGTACATATAGAAACAACACTTGCATGTTTATGCCTTTAAATTTTTACAGCCATCCTGAGAGACTATGTATATATGGGTCTTCATTTTGTTGTTATTAATGCTATATGTAGTTAGAAGCCGATATTGAAGCTGTATTCTTATTTTTTCGTTAGAAAAAAGCCACTGAAAAGATTCTATAGAAAAGAAAAGTATACCCGTACTTTGGTATCATATAAAGCCAGCGCTTACATTTTTCACATGCACGCTGAAAGCCTATGTGTGTCTCTATATGTAGGTACATTTTTTAATTTATATTAGGCACTATATCTACATATATTTCTCAAACCGATATCACACTGTAAAATCAAAGGGATTGAAAAGTTCACAAGCTTCTCCGCAGTATGACTGCTTTCAACCAACCATCGAGAGGATGCTTGCGCCCACGAGTCGCGCTCCTATAAATTATGTACGATCATCGATTTTTTGAAGGTCCGCGGTCGCTGGCACTGTCTAAAAATAGCAGATTCCGCCCGATTTTTATAAAACACCAAGGCCAAGCATTCTCAACTCATTCACTCACTCTATCAACATACAGAGAGAAAATCTCGAAGACATAGCGGCACAGTATGGGAGGGGCATATGCCAGATATGAAGCGACTGTGAGGATTACCCAGTACCTCACCCAGATCGGACAGGAAGACATCGCCAACTGTAAAGCAGTCAGTTTGGGAGCGGCTGTTGGAGGCCTGTGTAGCAATTGCACACTAACCTCAGCGGCAACTCCAGCAGCAACCCCAGCAAAAGAACAACGAGAGCTGACTTTTCTCCCCAAAGAAGAAAAACATTTCCAACGGCTATTTTCAGGGCCAATCAATTCTTCCCGAAAGTGAAAGTTTCGAATTTGAGCACAATCCATGTTTCGTGTATGTCTCGTTTATTGTTTTCTTTCTCTGATTGTCGAATTTATGTGTAACAAACCAAGATCAGCCCTTCCATTCATTACAATAAATAGACAAGTTTTCAATCCAACACAATCCTCGTCTCATGCCAACCATCCGCTTAATTCGTAATGAAAAACTTCAATCTGAACACAAACCCCGTGGCTGTTAATTTATTTATTTATTTTACTGTTGTAGGGTGTCAGCACGATATACTATGTCGTGTTATATTTAACTACACAGTTAACATAACACAGGGAAAATCACTATGTTAGCACAAAAATTTGTTTTCTATTCGGTCCACGCCCTTATATTCTACATACGCGTACTTTTGGCATAATAGAAAGACAGCATTTTTACGATGAAAGCCTATGTGTGACTCTATACTTTT